>JAODUO010000261.1:0-25000 GCA_025642075.2 Ridgeia piscesae
TAAATATCTTGTGTTATACGTTTCTTATCTTAAATGTCCGATTTAATATTGAGTTTATCACACTATCATAGCCACGTAGCAATTTACGTAGTGCCGCGATGTTAAGCCGTATGTGTCTTTTACGGGATTTGCATTTTACATTGCTGTACGTTGTGGTTTCGATAAGCACTTATATCTGACAAGTTGTCTAAATGCACATACTCATAACATATGTATACGTTTGGCCCAAACAGTTTGTACTGCGCGAAAACTGGCACTTTTCATTATTAGTCGAGATCGCCAAACACAAGTACTAGCCGGCGTTGCCATGGCAACCCCCATAATAATCGATTACAATTCATGATTTTCATGATCATTGTCAACGGCAAAGCCAAACATGTGTTATGACTTGTCAGATATAAGTGCTTATCGAAACCACAACGTACAGCAATGTAAAACGCAAATCCCGTAAAAGACACATACAGCCTAGCATCGTGTCGATTATCTGCACTACGTAAATCGCTATGTGTCTATTAAATCGGACAGATAAGATAAGAAACGTATATAATTGTTATTCTCCTGTCTTTTCTTTATCACTTCATATGCTTGTTTTATAATTTATGAACAGTCACACAAAAGTGTTTGGCACAAACAATTCTCCTTCCTCTACTCTCCATTCTGCCATTTCATTCACCAGTTCTTGTGAAATGTATGCATTATGTTCCAATTCATCATCCCTGGTTACTCTTTATCTTTTATATACATGTGACAGTTGGTCCGAGTGGCAAACCCTCCTTGTGGATTTTGGTGATTCATACGTCCTTGGAAGTGGGATGCAAGAACTGATCCTTGGTGATCTTCCCTCCTTCTCCAGTGGATTCTGCCTTACACTTCCTGTCTGATCCTTCCCTAGGTTCTCTCAGGTCGACCTTCTCCATGTCACCAGGGACGACGGAGATGGGCTTTTTCTTTTGCTGTTCCTTTATTCTTTTACAGCTGTTCTTTTCTGATTGGTAATCATCCTGTCTTGGTGTGTAAAATAGTTCTGAAGATGACTGTCAAATTAGGTATTAATGGTTAAATAAGATTGAAGTGTTTCAGGGTAAAACGTGATTAATGTCATTTCTGAATAAATTAAAAATCCTTACACTAAGCGCATCATGAATTTGATTAAAACTCATAAATTAAAAATCCTTACACTAAGCGCATCATGAATTTGATTAAAACTCATTTGTTCATTTTGATATTTCTCTCTCTATCCCAACTTCATACAAGATATGTTTATTTTACATTTGAGGATTGAATACAAAATTGAATTTTTCTGAAAAACAACACAATTGTTATGTCACGTTTGACTCTAGAACTCTTCACTTATGAAAAGTTGAAAAATGTAGATATGCCGAGGACTTAAGCATGTATGTATTTCAGACAATGTCCGTGAGCTGAAAACATTGATGGAGATTAACCAGGGACAAGTTTGTAAAGGTACAGTTTCATGTATTGCTTCATTGTAAACAACAAATATTAAAACAAAAAAAGTTGTTATCTAATACAGTTAGTCATAAGAAGTAATTATCCAAGTTAGTTGAACAGTCATGATCAGATGCTTTAAAAATAGTTCTGTTGATCTTATATAAAAATGTGTTTCCAGTTTGAGACAGATAGAAAAAGTGGTTCTTGTCGTCTCTTGTGAATATTGGTCAAATGGTCACTTTGAGTAAAACAACCGAAGATTAAAGTGAGAGACATGATTCATTATAAATAGTCTACAACATGTAAAAACAGTTCGCTATTTAACTTCAAAAAGTGGTAATGCCAGACATTAAAAACATTTAATGTTCAAATAATATTGCTCAAATTTAATATGCCGGTAATGTGAATCATAGAATGAACACTGAATGTAATATAATTACACGTATGTGTGTGTTGATTTCAGACAAGTTTGATCAGTTAGTGAAGAAGTTAGAAGCTGAAGAACTACAAAGGAAGGTCATTGAAGGTACAACTTCATGTGTGATGAAAAAAAAAATTTTGCCCATTTTTGTTTTGTTACATTACTGTAATGTTGTAGCATGGATCTATGTGTCATTTCAAAGTCTATATAATTTTGTTGAGATATTTATCTTGTTATCCTGAATAATTAGGTTATGTAACATGTTCCAAAAGTGATACTAACAACATTATGATACATTAATATCTGCGTTTGTTTTTGGTTTACAAATTCATAGAAAAGGAATCCGATGAGGTATGTCGATAAATGTCATTCTTTTTTATCATTAGCTTGTTCTAATTCCTACTCAGGATTTGGAATCAGAATCATATATCAATCAATTTTATTTCAACACCACATATCCTTGCAATGTAAATTCAGGTGTCCTTACATGTAAAAGTAAAAATAGGTTATGAATATATATATATATATATAAAATATATATATATATATATATATATATTTATATATATTATATAATTGTGTATATATATATATATATATATATAAAAATTAATGTGTTTAGGGCAACGTGATATAATATTTCTAATATGTAGCATTACATCAGATATAAATGACTAAATAAAAAATTCAATGTGATAAACAAGGGGCCCAAAACAGTTTTGTTTTCAAGATGTAACAAACAAAATTGTTTACCAAAACACATTACATGTATATACATTTCATCTGTTCCAAAAAGCATGTCACTGTTCCTGCACTATGATAGTGATCACTGCACGATTGCGATAACAATTCATTTCACATACCTGTTTTTATAACAGATCGACAGAAAAACATTTCAGCTTTCGCTACAAGTCTTTTAATTGTTTGATTCTGAATATATATATATATATATATATATATATATATATATATATATACTTGTTTGTGTTTTATCCTCAAGTTTAATAAAAACGTCTGTATGAAGTTGATATATGTATATATATATATGTATATATATATATATATATATATATATATATATATATATATCAACTTCATCAATTTTATTAAACGCACAACAAGTGAGTTTTTCTCAAACCAAACAAATGCGTATGTCACGTTTTGCCCTAAAGCCTTCAGTTTGTAAAAACAAATTATAAAATGTCCTGACATGACTGTAATATTTATTCAGATGAACTCCGCGGGTTGAAATCCTTGATGGAAAGTAACCAGGGAAAGGCGTGTAAAGGTATGGTTTCATTTACAGCTTCAGATACTTATATTTAAAAGAGGTAATTACCTAAGTAAGTTTACAGTCATGTGAGTAGTAGCTTTAAAATAGTTCCTATGCCTTATATGAAGATTTACATTTCTAGTTTGAGAGAGAATAAGTGGCTCTTGTCTTTTCTTGTTTTAGTTAACATTCCTGTGGAGTAAAATTGTCAGTTTGATTAAAATAACAGATCATGGAAATGAAAGATATGATTGTCAGAATTCTTTAATATTATTCAGTGTACATAATTCTACAACATTTAATGAGTCTAACTTAAGTTAAACCTTAAAAATGAGTCTGAACGGTCAAATAATACTGCTCTGATTTAATATAGCCTGAATATTATATGTGTGTGTGATTGTGTGTGTGTGTGATTGTGTGTGTTTGTTTGTGTGTTTGCATGTTACTGTGTGTGTTTGTGTGCGTGCATGCGTGTGTGCATATGTGTGTGCATGCATGTTTTATGTGTGTGTGTGTGTGTGTGTGTGTGTGTGTGTGTGTGTGTGTGTGTGTGTGTGTGTGTGTGTGTGTGTGTGTGTTGTGAGTGTGTGTGTGTGTGTATGGTTTGTTTGTTTGTTTGTTTGTGAGTTTGTGTGTGGTGTGTGTGTGTGTTTGTAATGTGTTTGTGTGGGGTGGTTTGTTGATATTGTTTAAGTGTTTGTTTGGGTTTGTTTTGTGGGGGGCACTTCATACATTCATGTAAGTATATACTAATTTCAGACAAGCTTGATAAGCTGGAAAAGAAGCTGGAAATGGAACAGCAACAAAGACAGAAGCTAGAAAAGGAAAAACAGCAAAGAAAGGCGTCTGGAGGTATGTTCAAAAACTTAAATTTTTTATCAAGTACAGGAGGTGGTGGGAGTCGTAGGGGAGAGGAAATATTTTTTTATATTGAAAGTGTGTAACATAAGTGACATGATCACACAAGGACCCACATTGTGACATTTCGGTGCCCTTTGAAAAGTACTGATCATTAAATGTTCTTTGTAATATCGTAACTGTGATCTCATTTGGCATACTAAAACTGGACTTTGTAAATGTTTACACTGGGAGGGCAGGCATATGTAATGTTTACAGTGGGAGGGCAGGGACTTTGTAAATGTTTACACTGGGAGGGCAGGCATTTGTAAATGTTTACAGTGGGAGGGCAGGGACTTTGTAAATGTTTACACTGGGAGGGCAGGCATTTGTAAATGTTTACAGTGGGAGGGCAGGGACTTTGTAAATGTTTACACTGGGAGGGCAGACATTTGTAAATGTTTACACTGGGAGGGCAGGCATTTGTAAATGTTTACACTGGGAGGGCAGACATTTGTAAATGTTTACAGTGGGAGGACAGGCATTTGTAAATGTTTACACTGGGAGGGCAGGCATTTGTAAATGTTTACACTGGGAGGGCAGGCATTTGTAAATGTTTACAGTGGGAGGGCAGGGACTTTGTAAATGTTTACACTGGGAGGGCAGGCACTTTGACCAGGTCCAAAAGATGTAGCATCTGTGTGTGTGGTCTCAAGACAGTGGAGCAACAATAACAAAAGCCGCAAGTTTGTGAAGATAATTATCAAGAAATAGAGGAACAAAGATAGAAAAAATGAATGACCTGAATGAAGAAATGTTCAATTGCATTAGCAATTATTTAAATGAAAAAAGACCAAATGTTATGTCAGCATCAATTGTGATTTTACACCAGTATAATGTTATTGCTTAAATTATGTATGCTTTGCTGAACCGCTAATTATTTAATTCTCGTCATTATTACACACACACACACACACACACACACACACACACACACACACACACACACACACAACACACACACACACAACACACACACACACACACACACACACACACAACAACACAACAACACACACACACACACACACACACACACACACACACACACACACACACACAACACACACACACACACACACACACACACACACACACACACACACACACACACACACACACACACACACACACACACACACACACACACACACACACACACACACACACACACACACACACACACACACACACACACACACACACACACACACACACACACACACACACACACACACACACACACACACACACACACACACACACACACACACACACACACACACACACACACACACACACACAACACACACACCACACACACACACACAACCACAACAACCACAACACACAACACACACAACACACACCACACACACACAACACACACCAACAACACACACACACACACACACACACACACACACACACACACACACACACACACATATAATACACATATATAATACACATATATGTGAGTGTTATTATTATTAAGGATCTTGAAAAGAATTCATTTTAATTTTACATTGTTGATATGAATGTTCCATGTATCTAAATATGTCCTGGGTCAAAGAAGTCACACAGTAGTCTGTCCCCTGTCAGCTGTGTCCACGCATTCCTAGTTGATCCTGAAAGTGAGTTTGTTATCATCAGAATTCACGTCTTCTGTTGCAGTCTCTGCACCCAACCTGCTGCAGCGCCTCCTAGTGGTGGGAGGCATCACCAACAAGACGACTGGAGACGGCGAAATTACCCACAACGTGTGCGAGTACTGGGAGGAGGGGAGGAAGTGTTGGGAGTTGTTGACAGAGCTCCCACAGTCGATGTACGTGGTGTTTGACGCGTGTCAGGTCGCCAGTGACCAGCTCCTGCTGACCGGTGGGGCTGAGGGTCGTGTGGTACAGGGCAGCTGCTGACTGCTGCACACGGTCACCAGGACATGGACCAAGTTGCCGTCACTGACAACCCCACGCCGCTACCACCGGAGTGTCTTCCTGGGGGACCAGGTGTACGTGGTCGGTGGGTGGGATGTCAATGAGAAGGTGATGGGGTCAGTGGAGAGGTTTGACCTGAAGCAGCGTCAGTGGTCACCTCTGTCTGACCTGCCACACCCAGTGCGTGTCCCCGCCGTCACCAGCCACGGCCACAGCGTGTATGTGTTCGGTGGCCGTGATGCTGATAATAAAGAGTTATCATGCACACAGGCCTATGACACTACATCAGGCCAGTGGCTCACCCTGGCGGCCACTCCCAAGGTGTGTGACCTCGGTGCTGCTGTCAGCCTGGGGTCCCACATCTACCTGGTGGGAGGCGCCCGGCGGTCCTGTCTGCGGTATGCTCCGGCTGAAGACAGGTGGACGGAGCTGAGTGGGCCCCGCCTGGTTCATCACAATGCCCCGGCTGTCGTGTGGCAGGGTGGGGTGCTGGTGTCAGGGCATGGTGCTGGGGTTAAGGAGAAGAAGTCAGCAGCGATCGAGGGATATGATCCTGTGCAGGATGAATGGTCAGACTGGCCGACATCACGGAAGGTGCCACTGGATGCCCATTGTATTTTCAGTGTCGTCATCTCTGGTGTCTGATGTTGACATCAGTCCACTCATTTCCACACGCGTCAACATGTCACCGACTGTATGCTCCAGTTGACACTGACTCACACTTCTCTCAAAGTCTATCTATGAACACTCTCTCTCTGTAAGTGCATCACCCTAGTGCCCACTTACCTCTCGTTGTGGTCATCCTTCCAGTAGACACTTCACCCGGCCACAATTCTTGTCTTTCTCAATGAGGGTTGTTGATATTGCCACCAGCAAAGTGGGACTTGTTTAAATAGTGTGTAATTTGTGCATTCAGTTTAAAGAAAGATTGCGTACTTGAGTTAATATTGTCAAATTAATTGGCTGTAGTTCTTGGGTGTCTCCCTCAGAAGTGTCACTGTGGAGACACATGTTACTGTGTAGAGTGGGTTGTGACCTCATTGTGTAATTGCTTTTATCTGTTGCTGAATTGTTGTTGGTTGCACTAACATTAGTTGATGAATTTGTCAACAGTTTCATCAAAGTTATGTAACACTTTGAACCAGCCTGTTATAGTCAATGTTTGTAGTAGAGAAAACATCAAACCTGAGGTTTGAATGCTCATACATAGGTGTGCATTGTTTGGTGAAATTTGTCATATTTTGTTAAATTGGTGAACTGACTTGGTTGAGAGTGTCAGTGTTTCTTTTGATGTTTGGAGTCAGTTCTATGGTGTCTACACAGTGTGACACCAGTCAGACACTATAACACAGTGTGACACCAGTCAGTCACTGTATGACAGTGTGACACCAGTCAGTCACTACACAGTGTGACATCAGTCTGACACTATGACACAGTGTGACACCAGTCAGACACTATGACACAGTGTGACACCAGTCAGTCACTGTATGACAGTGTGACACCAGCCATTTCCCAGTCAAGGCAGTCATGATGCGGTAGCTGTTTGAGACTTTCCCCAAGACTGTTTGTTCAAGGTTTGGTAAACCCCAAAATCAACAGGTGGCAAATGTACGGAGTATGTTGTGGGTAGGTGTTTGGGGTAGGCGGGTGAGGAAGGGTGTTTTGTTTCTAAGGTTTTGGTTCAAGCCCTAAACGGAACATGGGGCAATATGTTGGATTGTAGGTCTGTGGGGGTAGGTGCTTATGGGTGATGGCATGAGGGTGAGGGAAGGGTGGGGTGTGTGATAGTGTATGTGTGGGAGGGTGGGTGTGTGATAGTGTATGTGTGGGAGGGTGGGTGTGTGATAGTGTATGTGGGGAGGGTGGGTGTGTGATAGTGTATGTGTGGGAGGGTGGGTGTGTGATAGTGTATGTGTGGGAGGGGTGGGGTGTGTGATAGTGTATGTGTGGGAGGGTGGTGTGTGATAGTGTATGTGTGGGAGGGGTGGTGTGTGATAGTGTATGTGTGGGAGGGTGGTGTGTGATAGTGTATGTGTGGGAGGGTGCGTGGGATATGTGTGTGGATTTGGGGGTGTGTGTAGTGGATGGGTGGGGTGTGTGATATGTATGTGTGGATGGGTGGGTGTTGATGTGGATTGTGTATGTGTTGGAGGGGTGGTGGTGTGTGATAGTGTTTGTGTGAGGTGGTGGTGATGTGTATGTGTGGGAGGGGTGGGTGTGTGATAGTTGTTGGGAGGGGTGGTGTGTGATGCATGGAAGGTGGGGTATTTTTGAGGTTAATGATGTTGGGGTGGTGAAATATTATGTGTGGTGCATTTGTGTTTGTATAGGAGGGATGGTGTGTGAAGTTGTGTAGTGGTGTGTGATGTATGTGGTGTGTGTGTATGAATGTGTGTCTGTGTGAGTGTGTTGGTGTGTGTGTGTGTGTGTGTGTGTGTGTGATGTATGTGTGTGTGATGTATGTGGGTGTGGGTGTGTGTGTGGTGTGTGTGAGTGTGTGTGCATGCATACCAGGCATGGGGAAATTTATTTATTTGAAAAGTTAAATGAATTAAATAGATATCCCAAATCAATTAATCTGACACATAAATAAACATAAATCTGTTTTTTAAATAAATTAACAATTAACTTCAATTTAGTGAATCACAATTACATTAAAAAAGTGTTGATGTGTAAATGTTACAAAACCACTGTTTTTACCGCAGAATACACTACAAGTGTAACATCTTGGTGTTCAATGATTTAAAAAAAACAATTTAAGTCGGTGAATGCAATAGCTCAACATTTAGTTGTAGATTTCAGTATTTATGTTGAACATATTTGCTGTAATGGAAACATATGTGAGAATTATATGTAAGTTGAACATTTGTGCCTGTGTAGGTGTTTCGTAGTGGAAGAGGCAGCAGTTTCTGGAAGAGTTGGTCTGTGCGCTATGGACCGGCCATAACTAGCTGAATTACACACCACGTTTGATTATAACTAAAACATAAACTGTGTTTCCCACTACACTTCAACACAAGTTATAAATAAAAACTATACACTAATATAACACCATCAAGCATGATGTAATTGGTATTTTTCAATCTTTACTTTGTTCCCAACAACTTTGGCTATTTTATGAGATAATCTGCAGAACAACAAAGATGTTAGTAGGATTAGAGACTTTTTATTCACTGAAACGAATACAATAAGATGTGTTTTACTGATATTTTATAACAAACAATAGCTTCATATTTTCAAGATAGATGTTAATCAAGATTTTCCATGTAAAGTATATAAAATTAATATCTACCAAAGAAGTGAATTTAATAAAAATTTAGATAATTGGTTTAAGATAATTAATTTAACATAATTATACTAAATCAGTTTAACCCATGCCTGGTGCATCAGACGAAGTGCATGTGTGTGTACAAGTGGTATGGATGGTGTGTTTGAAAGGGTGCATGTGTTTGTTTACTTGTGGTGTGGGTTGTTGGTGTGTTGTGTAGATGGTGTGTTAGTGGTGAAGTGGGTGTGTAAGTGGGGTAGTGGTAGTACACATATGGGTGTGTGTGAGAGATGTTTGTGTTGTCAATGTATGTATTCTTGTCATAGGAATCCAATTGTTTCTTTAATGTGGTTTTGTGCAATGACTTTCATTTTCAGAGACCCAAGTGTTCTACTGTAACTGCATGTATTGTGTATGGAAATAAAAATAATTTATTTACAATTGTTCTAAAGTATTTGGTACGTTATTTCATATCCTTCTGTATTGTCTGGAGGGAAAATGTCGTTATAAAGTTATGTTATGATTGAATTATTTCCAATAAAGGGCATGGTCTGGTTTTGCTATAAACATTTATATTCTATGCTAGGATCACCATTTGGGTTATCAAAGTCAGACAAACATATAATAAACAATATTTAATCTGACTCAGGCCCTTATCAGTAAAGCTAGGCGTCAAGCGAAAGCATTTAAGTTTTGAAAGGATTTAAATGCAAGTATGCTTATATATGAATTACAGTAAAATGCAAATGTCAGAAATTATACAATTGAAAGTGTTCGAAATAATTTAAATGGAGGTGAAAATGCACCATAAAAACACTATGTCAGTGAAAGTAAAATATCAACATTCAGTAAACAATAGTGTTGAAACAAACTCAATATTATGATTGACGTCTGGCAGATATTAGTGCATTCTGTGTTATTGAAAATGTCACAGGTTACCAGCGTTTACATGACAATTAAAAATTCTTTATAAGGCCGCAGTATTCTTGCTTACTTTAGACAATACTAATTTAGGTTTTGGACTCCCCATTTGTTGCACTTGTGGTATTGCCAATTATTATCAAAACTATTGTCAGCATGTCAACCTCTATGTAACTGTCAACCTCTGTAACTGTCAACCTCTCTGTAACTGTCAACCTCTCTGTAACTGTCAAATTCTATGTAACAGTCAACCTCTATGTAACTGTCAACCTCTATGTAACTGTCAAATTCTATGTAACAGTCAACCTCTGTAACTGACATCTATTTGGCAAATTATTAAAATCAAACATTTTTGACACTACGATGTACTCTGTCCAGAGATCCACTCCCTGCCAAACTGGTTGGAACATTTATTACACCCCTCCGTCCCAGCCCAGGGTCCATTCGCTGACTCACATGCTGGATTATCTTGGGAAGAAAGTATTTTCCCTGCCCAATAGCTTAGTTAGAGCAGACAGCACAGGTGAGACCCGAGTTGCAGGTATTTGCTGGAATATTTATAAACATTGCATTTTGCAGACATATTCACAGCCACAGTACATTTCACTGGTAACTTAAGAGGGGGAAAAAATATCCAATGGGTTAACATATAAACCCTACAATAGTACAAATCCATCAGTTTACCCCATGTGGGATCATGATCTTCCTCTACCCCTTACACCCCAACCACTTTCAACCGGCCTATCTGTCATGATCCTCAACTGCCTGCTGTGATCCTCAATTTCCATGCTTAGTCCATTTGTCTCTCTCTCTGTGTCCTGTTGTCTGTTCTCTCTGTCTGTCTGTCTGTCTGTCTGTCTGTTCTGTCTCTCTGTCTGTCTCTCTGTCTGTCTCTCTGTCTCTCTGTCTGTCTTTCCTCTTCTCAGTGATGCAGTGACTCAGAGGTAGAGCTTCGACTAAGAGGACCCTGGTTCAAATCCTGTGCTGCGGTGTTAAAACCGTGACAAATTTGTTCACTCTACATTGCTCCAGTTCACTCAGTTGTATAAATGAGTACCTGGTTGTAGACAGTGGTGGATATAGGTATGAGCAGTTTTTGTGTATTAATTGTAGCATATGGCTGGATGCTTCCCAGAGAAGCCGAGATGATGTCTGAGTGAACAGGTCTGCCAGGGAAGTAAAGTGTAAAGTGCTTTGAACGGTCCTGAGGACTGGATACTGCACTACACAAGAACTTACTTTTTATCTCTCTAAATGGGTGACACAGCCATGCACGCATGCATGCACACATGCACAATTGTATACAACAGGACGACATACAGAAGTATTGTTGTAGACATGTACCATTAAATTGGAAATTTCTCGTTGAGTGTATATATGCACTATGGGGACTCTATAGTCGTGGGATCTAAAGGGTTAATGCAACACTAATATGCTTAATTGGGGCAGTTAGTTGCAAAGGCCATTTATATAAAAACCAGTTCTTTTATTTGTACAAAATGCTCATGAGGCATAAATCAATACCTGCTTTTACACTACACATGTATCAATGCCACATGGATTATTATCCATTATCCAAGTACTGAAACAAAATATAAACTAAGTCTTGTCTCTGCCAAATTAATAACAACAATTAAAAGCGCACAGTGGATAAAAGCTGTTTATATGTTCAAGCTGTTGTAAGATTTGTACAAAAACATTTCTAACAGCTATTTAACATACCACAACTGTTGTGATATGTTCTATAAATCATGATAATTTCTGCCTTGCAAATAAATTAAAACCAAATGTAATATCACAAAGATATGTAACATAATAGAAATTTCACTTAACATTAAATATCTTGAGACACATTTCACGCACACATTTCTTCTTCAACCCAATTCTGCACGGCATTTCTTGTCTGAGGTCACAATAGGCAGGCTGAACGGGTGGACACCGAAAGAGGTGACAGACTGACCAGTGGTCACCCCAGAGGTCACAGACTGACCAGTGGTCACCTCAGAGGTCACAGACTGACCAGTGGACACCTGAGAGAGGTCACAGATTGACCAGTGGTCACCTGAGAAGGTCACAGACTGACCGGTGGACACCCGAGAGAGGTCACAGACTGACCAGTGGTCACCTGAGAGAGGTCACACACATGTCCAGTGAGTTCAGCCAATGGCTGCTAAGATGTCATCATCCAGGAAACTGTCTTCGTTCGGTTCAGTCGTGTCTCTCTGAGACTGGCGTTGTTTCGAGGCCTTCAGAGACTTGTTCGTCTTCTCCAGGATCTGGTAAATGTTCAGCGCTTCACCTGGCAACAACAAGAACATTACAGAATCTTCTCAAGTGAAATAAAGCTCTCAGTATGCTGATAAATATTATGTGTAAATACTATTATTATTTTAATACATACTGGTAATAATCATATATACTAGACTAAAATATAGTATATAATTACATTAATTATAGAAATGATTACTTATATATTGCTGTTTTTTTTAGAAACATTATATGTAAATACTATTATTATTTTAATAAATATTAACAACATATACTAAACCAAAATATATTATACAGTTGCATTAATACAAGAAACGATTACATATATGTAGTCATTATTAGTAATACTAATATAGTATATATTAATATAACACATATATAGTATATGTTAATATAACATATATATGTAAACAGTCACACAGTTTAATAAGTGTATTTTATGAGTTGTGCATTTTGTTACTCATTCACTATTATTTGGACAGTTTTGCGCTGTCTGTGAGAGTGGTAGTGACACCTGGTGGGACGCCATAGCCACGTTGGAGGCCGCGGGGGTTGGATGGTGTCACACAGTCCATAGTCACTTCCTTCCGCAGACACGTGTCTACGTCTACACAACTGAAGAAGGCCACCGACTGAAACATAACACATGACTAGGTGACAATAACACAGCTAGAGGTGTGTGGTGTGTGTGTGTGTGTGTGTGTATGTGTGCGTGTTAATGTGTGTTTGTGTGTGTGTTTATGTATTTGTGTCTGTATGTCTATGCAACTGAAGAAGGCGACAGCCGGAAACACACAACACAACTAATGCGACAATAACCACAGGTGGAGGGGTGTGTCTGTGTGTGTTTTTAGTAAGTCTATCTGTGTGTGTTCGTAATAAGTGTGTCTGTGTGTTTGTAGTATGTGTGTCTGTGTGTGTTTGTAGTAAGTCTGTGTATGTTTGTAGTAAGTGTGTCTGTTTGTAGTATGTGTGTCTGTATGTGTTTGTAGTAAGTCTGTCTGTGTGTGTGTGTTTGTAGTATGTGTGTCTGTATGCGTGTTTGTAGTATGTGTGTCTGTATGCATGTTTGTAGTACGTGTGTCTGTATGCATGTTTGTAGTATGTGTGTCTGTATGCAGGTTTGTAGTATGTGTGTCTGTATGCATGTTTGTAGTATGTGTGTCTGTATGCATGTTTGTAGTATGCGTGTCTGTATGCGTGTTTGTAGTATGTGTGCCTGTATGCATGTTTGTAGTATGTGTGTCTGTATACATGTTTGTAGTAAGTGTGTCTGTATGCGTGTTTGTAGTATGTGTGCCTGTATGGATGTTTGTACAGTAGTAAGTGTGTCTGTATGCATGTTTGTAGTAAGTGTGTCTGTATGCTTGTTTGTAGTAAGTGTGTCTGTATGCATGTTTGTAGGATCTGTGTCTGTATGCATGTTTGTAGTACGTGTGTCTGTATGTGATGTGTGTGGTATATGTATCGGTGTATGTGTGTGTCTCAATGTTTGTGAATGTGACTTTGTGACGAACACAGACTTGAAATCTGCCAGTAAACACTCCCCAGTAAACACCTCCCAGTCAACCGCACCAGTAATCAACCCCCCTGGTAAACACCCCCAAATAAACAGCCCACCTGTGGCAGGTCCCTCATGCCGAGCTTGTAGGAAAACATCGACCGAGTGAGTAGGTTCGTGATCTGCAGCGCGAGGGCAGCACGGTAGCGGTCCTCACTCCTCACCAGGTAGTGCACCTCATCGTGGATGCTGATGCAGAACCGACCATCAATGTGGAACTCTTCGAAGAGCCACCGCATGCACACCAGCATCAGGTGAAGGTAGTCCACGGCCGAACTCTGCACCACCCAGTTAATGCGACTCGTCATGAACTGTAACCATGGCAACGGGTTCAGTGGCCAATGAGTGACTGCTATGAATGATGTGGTGCAATTTAATGTCAGCTTTAAGATACACATTCATTTACACACGCAAGGCCTTGTTAACCCATCTTCTTACATCTCTACACAATTTTATTTACAAATTTGCATAGTTGGTAATAACTCCAGATTGTAGTGTATAGTTTTGGACTGATTGTCCAGTTTTGTCTTTCTCTAAATGTTTTGAAAGTACTATTTCCAATTCCCTCATATTCTTTTATTTCTGGATGACCAGTGACTCTTCATGTGTCAATGTAAGATTTATTGTATTATGTCTGACACAATCTTACAAGATACAAGAAGCTTTATTTAAAGTCGGTTTACATGTGAATTTGATAACATTAGCTCATCTGAGCTATTTTCCGACAAACATTTGTAAAGCAATGAGACATTAAACATAAAAAGCATACAGAGTATTTGTATACACACTTACACTCAGACACACACACACACACAAACACCACAACTAACAACGTTTGACACTATGTCTCACCACACAACCACCCGTACACACATTCACACACATCCACTCATGCACACACGCACACGCACACGCACGCACGCACGCACGCACGCACACACACACACACACCTTGTATCACTTACGTCTGCGTTGACATTGCGTGGTTCCAGAGCCTTACTGATCATACCTCCCAGTACAGGAGTCCTTGGCTCCTGACTGCGAGCTATTTTCTCCAACTTGTTGAACATGTACGACTCACTGAAACAGTTCTCACACATCACAGACAGAATCAGACAGATAATTTGTTTTAGATTTTTCAATAATATGAAAAGTTTGTTTTCATAGTGCAAACTATTGGCTAGAAAATGTTTTAAAAACCTCAGCAATGACACTGTCTGTTCGACAGGCTGATTAGATTTGAGCCTGAAAATTAACTGCATTGTATGATAGATAACATGAAATGACTATGACCTACCAAAAGTGACTGACTGTTCGTGACGTTTCACCAAGCCAGTGATTTATAATGTGGCCTTATTTAATTTCTCTTAATACATAGATAGATACCAGAATATTACTGTTACGGTGCTGTCGTGATGAAAATAACGAATCAACATACCTTCCTCCTTGCCACTGACTAAAGTTGAAGGTCACATCGTCTGATTCATCATCAATGTCTGCCATTTTTCGTCGGCGTCTGAATATGAAAATGGAAAAGCAACTGAACTGATGGTATTTCAGCGTGGCAATGCTTGCAAGTGACATGTTTGTATCACATGTATAACATTGTGATTACCAACAGACAGCACCTTATCAAAACATCAGACCAGTTTCAGGATGGGTGCATGCCATGCATACTATTTGTGGATATCAAAATCACATATTTTGTAACTCTGGCTAAACAAAAGACTTTGCAAACAGTCACTGGATCTGGCTACTGGTGCAAGACAATTTTGAACAAGAAACTCCTTGAAAGAACAGGCATTCTCTTGAGGTTAAATGTTGCAGATGGAGATGGATCGGACACGTATGCAGAATGCTACTGACATCCCTTCCGAGAGTAGCCATGCACTGGACTCCTAGTGACAAAAGAGCGCGGGGAGACCAAAGGAGACATGGAGAAGATCAGTGGAGCGGGAGATGAAAATATTTGGATGGAGTTGGGGCCAAGTGACAAAATTGGCAGCCGAAAGAAAACATTGTTCTTTGGTTGCGGCCTTATATGTGATCCCACATGAAGAGGATTAAGTAAGTAAGTACTGGATCCAGCATGTCACAATTTGGCTGCATCACAATCAAAATAATGGCCTCTGTCATGGGTGCAACGATGTTGATAACAGACACAGAGTATGTAAAAAAAATTAATGTATTACATTTTCTAGGGCAGCATAAGAAATTTGATTACATTTTTAAAAACATAGATCTATAAAACAAGAGTGAGTCCAGCTATGCCAAGACCTGATGAAGAAAAGAAGCCAGGACAGAGATGAGTGAGACGGTGATCCTGATGAAAGACAAGAAGCCAGGACACAGACGAGTGAGATGATGATCCCGATGAAGACAAGAAGCCAGGACAGAGACGTGTGAGACGAGGATCCTGATGAAAGACGAAGTCAGGACAGAGACGAGCGAGACGAGGATACTGGTGAAAGGCAAGAAGCCAGGACAGAGACGAGCGAGACGAGGATCCTGATGAAAGACAAGAAGCCAGGACAGAGACGAGCGAGACGAGGATCCTGATGAAGACAAGAAGCCAGGACAGAGACGAGCGAGACAAGGATCCTGATGAAGACAAGAAGCCAGGACAGAGACGAGCAAGACGAGGATCCTGATGAAGACAAGAAGCCAGGACAGAGACGAGGATCCTGATGAAGACAAGAAGCCAGGACAGAGACAAGCGAGACGAGGATCCTGATGAAGACAAGAAGCCAGGACAGAGACGAGCGAGACGAGGATCCTGACGAAGACAGGACAGAGACGAGCGAGACGAGGATCCTGATGAAGACAAGAAGCCAGGACAGAGACGAGCGAGACGAGGATCCTGATGAAGACAAGAAGCCAGGACAGAGACGAGCGAGAGGAGGATCCTGGTGAAAGACAAGAAGCCAGGACAGAGACGAGCGAGACGAGGATCCTGGTGAAAGACAAGAAGCCAGGACACAGACGAGCGAGACGAGGATCCTGATGAAAGACAAGAAGCCAGGACAGAGACGAGGATCCTGATGAAAGACAAGAAGCCAGGACAAAGACGAGTGAGACGAGGATCCTGATGAAAGACAAGAAGCCAGGACTGAGACGAGTGAGACGAGGATCCTGATGAAAGACAAGAAGCCAGGACTGAGACGAGTGAGACGAGGATCCTGATGAAAGACAAGAAGCCAGGACTGAGACGAGTGAGACGAGGATCCTGATGAAGACAAGAAGCCAGGACACAGACGAGTGAGACAAGGATCCTGGTGAAAGACAAGAAGCCAGGACAGAGACGAGTGAGACGAGGATCCTGGTGAAAGACAAGAAGCCAGGACAGAGACGAGTGAGACGAGGATCCTGATGAAAGACAAGAAGCCAGGACAGAGATGAGCGAGACGAGGATCCTGATGAAAGACAAGAAGCCAGGACAGAGACGAGGATCCTGATGAAAGACAAGAAGCCAGGACAAAGACGAGTGAGACGAGGATCCTGATGAAAGACAAGAAGCCAGGACTGAGACGAGTGAGACGAGGATCCTGATGAAAGACAAGAAGCCAGGACTGAGACGAGTGAGACGAGGATCCTGATGAAAGACAAGAAGCCAGGACTGAGACGAGTGAGACGAGGATCCTGATGAAGACAAGAAGCCAGGACACAGACGAGTGAGACAAGGATCCTGGTGAAAGACAAGAAGCCAGGACAGAGACGAGTGAGACGAGGATCCTGGTGAAAGACAAGAAGCCAGGACAGAGACGAGTGAGACGAGGATCCTGATGAAAGACGAAGCCAGGACAGAGACGAGTGAGACGAGGATCCTGATGAAAGACAAGAAGCCAGGACAGAGATGAGTGAGACGAGGATCCTGATGAAAGACAAGAAGCCAGGACAGAGACGAGTGAGACGAGGATCCTGATGAAAGACAAGAAGCCAGGACAGAGACGAGTGAGACGAGGATCCTGGTGAAAGACAAGAAGCCAGGACAGAGACGAGTGATACGAGGATCCTGGTGAAAGACAAGAAGCCAGGACAGAGACGAGTGAGACGAGGATCCTGTTGAAAGGCAAGAAGCCAGGACAGAGACGAGTGAGACGAGGATCCTGATGAAAGACAAGAAGCCAGGACAGAGACGAGTGAGACGAGGATCCTGATGAAAGACAAGAAGCCAGGACAGATACGAGTGAGACGAGGATCCTGATGAAGACAAGAAGCCAGGACACAGACGAGTGAGACGAGGATCCTGATGAAAGACAAGAAGTCAGGACAGAGATGAGTGAGACGAGGATGCTGGTGAGTGAGGAAGTAGAGGTAAGTTCTTAAAGGAGCACAGGGTGAGGAAGTAGAGGTAAGTTCTTAAAGGATCACAGAATGAGGAAGTAGAGGTAAGTTCTTAAAGGAGCGCAGAGTGAGGAAGTAGAGGTAAGTTCTTAAAGGAGCACGGAGTGAGGAAGTAGAGATAAGTTCTTAAAGGAGCACAGAGTGAGGAAGTAGAGGTAAGTTCTTAAAGGAGCACAGAGTGAGGAAGTAGAGGTAAGTTTTTAAAAGATCACGGAGTGAGGAAGTAGAAGTAAATTCTTAAAGGAGCACAGAGTGAGGAAGTAGAGGTAAGTTCTTAAAGGAGCACGGAGTGAGGAAGTAGAGATAAGTTCTTAAAGGAGCACAGAGTGAGGAAGTAGAGGTAAGTTCTTAAAGGAGCACAGAGTGAGGAAGTAGAGGTAAGTTCTTAAAGGAGCACAGAGTGAGGAAGTAGAGGTAAGTTCTTAAAGGAGCACAGAGTGAGGAAGTAGAGGTAAGTTCTTAAAAGAGCACGGAGTGAGGAAGTAGAGGTAAGTTCTTAAAGGAGCACAGACTGAGGAAGTAGAGGTAAGTTCTTAAAGGAGCACAGAGTGAGGAAGTAGAGGTAAGTTCTTAAAGGAGCACAGACTGAGGAAGTAGAGGTAAGTTCTTAAAGGAGCACAGAGTGAGGAAGTAGAGGTAAGTTCTTAAAGGAGCATGGAGTGAGGAAGTAGAGATAAGTTCTTAAAGGAGCATGGAGTGAGGAAGTAGATGTAAGTTCTTAAAGGAGCACAGAGTGAGGAAGTAGAGGTAAGTTCTTAAAAGAGCACGGAGTGAGGAAGTAGAGGTAAGTTCTTAAAGGAGCACGGAGTGAGGAAGTTGAGGTAAGTTCTTAAAGGAGCACAGGGTGAGGAAGTAGAGGTAAGTTCTCCAATTAATGTGCGAAGGCTGCTTGTACAAATATCTACCTCTGTCAAATGAAGAGTGCTAAGTGCAGAGATGAGAGAAATAAGACCGAGAGACGACCAAAGACCAGGTGGAAAAGACATATGCAGTTGTGAGAGTGGTTCTGAGCAGTTGGACAGGGTGGCATGGGGACAGGGCGGCATGGAGACAGGGCGGCATGGGGACAGGGCGACATGGAGGCATGGGGACAGGGTGGCATGGAGACAGGGTGGCATGGGGACAGGGCGGCAGGGAGACAGGGCGGCATGGGGACAGGGTAGCATGGAAACAGACAGTTACCAGCCACACCAACGACCCCCGAAAAGACAGAGAGAAGAAGAAAAGTGATACATCAGTGCTCAGGTGACTGTACTTAGTTCAAATGCACCTTGTGTCCAGACATGTTCTCACTTACCTGATCCTCTTCCCTTTGGTGGCCTGGTACATGGCTTCTGCCTTCCGCTTTGCGTCATCTTTGGTAAGTCGATGGTTAAACTGCATAAGTAGACGCTCCGCAAACAGCTTTCCCGCGCCATAGATACGGCCATAATTGAAGATCTGTTGAATTGAAACATGTTAAAATTACAACTAAGTTCAAATGGATAGAATATGTAAAGGATTGAAGATCTGTTTAATTTAGTTTTTTAACTACATGTTTCATCATGTAATCATTATGTGTTCTATTGTGTAATCATTACATGTACCACGATGTAATCGCCACATGTTCCATAATGTAATCATTACATGTTCCATTATGTAATCATTACATATTCTATAATGTAATCACGTGTTCCATAATTGTTCCAATCTAATCCACATCCAAAATGGCTGCCAAAATAGCAATCCCAATCCAAAATGGTTGCCAATATACTCATAAGTAAATATATCATGTAAACATACATCGATATCACGGAAAATGAATCTTTGTTGTGTACACATATTTATTTATAGTGTAGCTATACAATTGTAATTAATACTAAACACTGACACTTATTATTTTCATCAAAAGTGTTCACAGAGGTAGACACTTATAAGTGTTTAACTTCAAGTCTACTCCTTTTCAAAACCTATTTCTTCATTGTATATCATTCATACCATGTGACTTATTATTTACTTGATTTGTATTGTTTGTTTTTCAATGTTTTGTTTTGAAATAAATTGATTGATTGATTGATTGATTTATTTATTGAATCAACAGCCGTCCGACTCAACTGATGTGACACAGCTTACACTTTAACCATCACACAAAGTCAATGTGCATTAATACATTTTCCACTTGGTAGGTGGCACCACTGATATAGTTTATTTCTCTGTGATAAACAATGACGAACGAACCACCCATAAGCCATGTTACACATATTTGGTATTTGTGTGAATTTCTGACTTTTTGATTTTATAAACCTACATACATGACTTGTGGTAGGCAAGAAAATGAACTTGTGACATGACCTTGGCCTGATCCCGAGAGATTCCCACAAGGGCAGCAGTCTTGCTGTGAAGGTCAGTTCCTTCGACCTTACTGCCCTGCAAGGTCATCCAACCGAAAGCTGTACATCCTACAACAGGGTCCACGTACAAGACTTATACAGACAATACATACTTCACTCCAATAAAGAACCTGATGCATTGTCAATGACTTTCCTACCTACCAAATGTGCCTTTTTTCATATGAATGGCAATACATATTGATTCTGAAGACAGTATCCCAAAGGAAGACAGTATCCCAAAAGAAGACAGTATCCCAAAAGAAGACAGTATCCCAAAAGAAGACAGTATCCCAAAATAGCCATACCACTAGGTACTTCATTTCTAACGAAAATTTCTTACATTTTAAAATTTTGGCTGAATGGATACACGTATATCATGGTGAATTGGAGTGTATTTAACTTGTATATAAGAACATCTGATCTTTACTACTTATTTTGAACATTATACAATATCCAACTATATTCCAAACTGTGTAACATTTTCAATATAAACTGATATTGTTGCTGCCAACAAGCACAGACACTGACACATTAAGCATGAGTTGATGGAGATGGACCAGGCATGTTTTGGACAAGTAGGAAGGCAATGCAACAACGACAGAACTGACACAGACAACGTAAGGACTATGAAGACAGGACAACCACAAGACTAGGACAACAACTGTGATGGTGACTCGACAAGACACGTCTGATGGGATGAGGCCATGCCACACATAAGATACACGTCTGATAGGATGAGGCCGTGGCACACATAAGATACATGTCTGATGGGATGAGGCAGTGGCACACATAAGATACACGTCTGATGGGATGAGGCAGTGGCACACATAAGATACATGTCTGATGGGATGAGGCAGTGCCACACATAAGATACACGTCTGATAGGATGAGGCCGTGGCACACATAAGATACATGTCTGATGGGATGAGGCAGTGGCACACATAAGATACACGTCTGATGGGATGAGGCAGTGGCACACATAAGATACACGTCTGATGGGATGAGGCCGTGGCACACATAAGATACACGTCTGATGGGATGAGGCAGTGGCACACATAAGATACACGTCTGATGGGATGAGGCAGTGGCACACATAAGATACACGTCTGATAGGATGAGGCAGTGCCACACATAAGATACACGTCTGATAGGATGAGGCAGTGCCACACATAAGATACACGTCTGATAGGATGAGGCCGTGGCACACATAAGATACATGTCTGATGGGATGAGGCAGTGGCACACATAAGATACACGTCTGATGGGATGAGGCAGTGGCACACATAAGATACACGTCTGATGGGATGAGGCCGTGGCACACATAAGATACATGTCTGATGGGATGAGGCAGTGGCACACATAAGATACAGTCTGATGGGATGAGGCAGTGGCACACATAAGATACACGTCTGATGGGGTGAGGCAGTGGCACACATAAGATACACGTCTGATGGGATGAGGCAGTGGCACACATAAGATACACGTCTGATGGGATGGAAAAAAACAGGTGGTGGGGGTGGACACATAAGATACACGTCTGATGGGATGAGGCAGTGGACACATAAGATACACGTCTGATGGGATGAGGCCGTGGCACACATAAGATACACGTCTGATGGGATGAGGCAGTGGCACACATAAGATACACGTCTGATGGGATGAGGCAGTGGCACACATAGATACACGTCTGATAGGATGAGGCAGTGGCACACATAAGATACATGTCTGATGGGATGAGGCAGTGGCACACATAAGATACACGTCTGATGGGATGAGGCAGTGGCACACATAAGATACACGTCTGATAGGATGAGGCAGTGGCACACATAAGATACAGTCTGATGGGATGAGGCAGTGGCACACATAAGATACACTCTGATGGGATGAGGCAGTGGCACACATAAGATACACGTCTGATGGGATGAGGCGTGGCACACATAAGATACACGTCTGATGGGATGAGGCAGTGGCACACATAAGATACACGTCTGATAGGATGAGGCAGTGGCACACATAAGATACACGTCTGATGGGATGAGGAGTGGCACACATAAGATACACGTCTGATAGGATGAGGCAGTGGCACACATAAGATACACGTCTGATGGGATGAGGCAGTGGCACACATAAGATACACGTCTGATGGGATGAGGCAGTGGCACACATAAGATACACGTCTGATGGGATGAGGCAGTGGCACACATAAGATACACGTCTGATGGGATGAGGCAGTGGCACACATAAGATACACGTCTGATGGGATGAGGCAGTGGCACACATAAGATACACGTCTGATGGGATGAGGCAGTGGCACACATAAGATACACGTCTGATAGGATGAGGCAGTGGCACACATAAGATACACGTCTGATGGGATGAGGCTACACATAAGATACATGTCTGATGGGATGAGGCAGTGGTACACATAAGATACATGTCTGATGGGATGAGGCAGTGGTACACATAAGATACATGTCTGATGGGATGAGGCAGTGGCACACATAAGATACATGTCTGATGGGATGAGGCAGTGGTACACATAAGATACATGTCTGATGGGATGAGGCAGTGGTACACATAAGATACATGTCTGATGGGATGAGGCAGTGGCACACATAAGATACATGTCTGATGGGATGAGGCAGTGGTACACATAAGATACATGTCTGATGGGATGAGGCAGTGGTACACATAAGATACATGTCTGATGGGATGAGGCAGTGGCACACATAAGATACATGTCTGATGGGATGAGGCAGTGGTACACATAAGATACATGTCTGATGGGATGAGGCAGTGGTACACATAAGATACACTGTCTGATGGGATGAGGCAGTGGCACACATAAGATACATGTCTGATGGGATGAGGCAGTGGTACACATAAGATACAGTCTGATGGGATGAGCAGTGGACACATAAGATACACGTCTGATGGGATGAGGCAGTGGCACACATAAGATACATGTCTGATGGGATGAGGCAGTGGTATACATAAGATACATGTCTGATGGGATGAGGCAGTGGTACACATAAGATACATGTCTGATGGGATGAGGCAGTGGTACACATAAGATACACGTCTGATGGGATGAGACAGTGGCACACATAAGATACACGTCTGATGGGATGAGACAGTGGCACACATAAGATACACGTCTGATGGGATGAGACAGTGGCACACATAAGATACACGTCTGATGGGATGAGACAGTGGCACACATAAGATACACGTCTGATGGGATGAGACAGTGGCACACATAAGATACATGTCTGATGGGATGAGACAGTGGCACACATAAGATACACGTCTGATGGGATGAGACAGTGGCACACATAAGATACATGTCTGATGGGATGAGACAGTGGCACACATAAGATACACGTCTGATGGGATGAGACAGTGGCACACATAAGATACATGTCTGATGGGATGAGGCAGTGGCACACATAAGATACATGTCTGATGGGATGAGACAGTGGCACACATAAGATACATGTCTGATGGGATGAGGCCATGGCACACATAAGATACACGTCTGATAGGATGAGGCAGTGGCACACATAAGATACACGTCTGATGGGATGAGATAGTGGCACACATAATATACACGTCTGATGGGATGAGACAGTGGCACACATAAGATACACGTCTGATGGGATGAGACAGTGGCACACATAAGATACACGTCTGATGGGATGAGGCAGTGGTACACATAAGATACACGTCTGATGGGATGAGACAGTGGCACACATAAGATACACGTCTGATGGGATGAGGCAATGGTACACATAAGATACACTATTGATGGGATGAGGCAGTGGCACACATAAGATACATGTCTGATGGGATGAGGCCATGGTACACATAAGATACACTATTGATGGGATGAGGCAGTGGTACACATAAGATACACTATTGATGGGATGAGGCAGTGGCACACATAAGATACATGTCTGATGGGATGAGATAGTGGCACACATAAGATACACATCTGATGGGATGAGATAGTGGCACACATAAGATACACGTCTGATGGGATGAGACAGTGGCACACATAAGATACACATCTGATGGGATGAGGCAGTGGTACACATAAGATACACGTCTGATAAGATGAGATAGTGGCACACATAAGATACACGTCTGATGGGATGAGGCCGTGGTACACATAAGATACACTATTGATGGGATGAGGCAGTGGCACACATAAGATACATGTCTGATGGGATGAGGCTGTGGCACACATAAGATACACGTCTAGTGGGATGAGGCCGTGGTACACACAA
>JAODUO010000261.1:30000-40000 GCA_025642075.2 Ridgeia piscesae
TCAACAATACTTTAGAGGGTCAACAATACTTTAGAGGGTCAGCAATGCTTTAGAGGGTCAACAATACTTTAGAGGGTCAACAATACTTTAGAGGGTCAACAATACTTTAGAGGGTCAACAATACTTTATAGGGTCAACAATACTTTAGAGGGTCAACAATACTTTAGATGGTCAACAATACTTTAGAGGGTCAACAATACTTTAGAGGGTCAACAATACTTTAGAGGGTCAACAATACTTTAGAGGGTCAACAATACTTTAGAGGGTCAACAATACTTTAGAGGGTCAACAATACTTTAGAGGGTCAACAATACTTTAGAGGGTCAACAATGCTTTAGAGGGTCAACAATGCTTTAGAGGGTCAGCAATGCTTTAGAGGGTCAGCAATGCTTTAGAGGGTCAACAATGCTTTAGAGGGTCAACAATGCTTTAGAGGGTCACAATACTTTAGAGGGTCAACAATACTTTAGAGGGTCAACAATACTTTAGAGGGTCAACAATACTTTAGAGGGTCAACAATGCTTTAGAGGGTAAAGCAATGCTTTAGAGGGTCAACAATACTTTAGAGGGTCAACAATACTTTAGAGGGTCAACAATACTTTAGAGGGTCAACAATACTTTAGAGGGTCAACAATACTTTAGAGGGTCAACAATACTTTAGATGGTCAACAATACTTTAGAGGGTCAACAATACTTTAGAGGGTCAACAATACTTTAGAGGGTCAACAATACTTTAGAGGGTCAACAATACTTTAGAGGGTCAACAATACTTTAGAGGGTCAACAATACTTTAGATGGTCAACAATACTTTAGAGGGTCAACAATACTTTAGAGGGTCAACAATACTTTAGAGGGTCAACAATACTTTAGAGGGTCAACAATGCTTTAGAGGGTCAGCAATGCTTTAGAGGGTCAACAATGCTTTAGAGGGTCAGCAATGCTTTAGAGGGTTAAGAATACTTTATAGGGTTAACAATACTTTAGAGGGTTAACAATATTTTAGAGACGTCTATTTATCAGTGCGTGTATTTAAATGACAGCTGTTTTATTTTTATGATTCTTCATCATTCGTAATTTATATGCTGAAATTGTCTTTACTGATGTCCACATGTATTCACTTACATAGTTTAATTAACTTGCGATAGTTGATTAATGTTGATATTTATCTGGATTTGTTACAAATCAGATAAAATAACCAGCTTTAATCTGTTGATGTTTTCAACAAATGTTGCATCCATCTGTGTATATTGATGGGGTGATTCCTGCCTCAGGTGGTTTCCTCCAAACAGCCCAAACTTGCGCTAACGCAAGAGTTGTCCTCTAGAATTGGTGAGTCCACTACAAGTTACACATTTACCCCGTGTGGGAACTTTTACTTCTCCTGGCATAGACACCAGATAGAAGGGACAACCTTTTAGTGTCTTTTCCGAAAGACACAGGCAAACGTGGGGTGAACGAAATTGCTTAAGTTTCGAAATATCGGTAGGTGGGATTGAACCACCATCCCCTTGACTGACAGTCCGGTGCTCTACCGCGTGACCACCACTCCCCAAATATCCTTATCACTGTTTTAGTGATAGAGAATATATCTTAATGAATCACCCAGCCGTATCTATTACACACATTATCCATTGTATAAAATCATGTAAACAAATTTATTGTGAGTTCTCGCAGTTATGAAGCCACTAGTTGAAGCGCTCACCTTGTGGGGAAGCTGAAAGAACCATACACCAGGCAACGTGACGTCATGACATGGCCCAATACCTTTGTGGAAGGACGGACCGTCACAGCTCTCATTCTGTCACAACAAACACATTCACTGTACCTTCTAGTTGTCTTCTCCATGTGACATTCTAGTAACACAGGAAATGTAGAATAACTTAATTTTCACACATTTGTCTGTATTGGTCAATTGGACAAAAAGTGGACATTGTCCAGTAGAACCAAACGTGTGAAAACTGACCAGGAACACTGATGGTCAATCAGACTGTCGAACTTTATAGCACGGAGAGGTGAGTTGTTTTTTCAAGCACAGTTACCAAGCAACAATCACTACTGTGGTATTACAGTGACACAGAAATCTCATCTCTTTAATCGAGACGGCTTTATCGGGTTATATGATTGGTTTATTTATAAATAGTAAACTACTTTAACAAGGCATTTTTATATACACAATTTTAACGCAAACAAACCTGTAACTGACGTTTCAGTTTCCTCTCCTCCCCCAAGATGGCGCTCCAGTACTTCGCCTTCATCCCATCTTCCGTCTCTGTCTCCAACTTCTCATACAGCTGGTTGAGAATCTCCTCACTTTTCCTCTGCTCGTTAGATGGGAGTCGACTGAACACTGGTCTACAGAGCAGGTGGATGGCCCTGACAGGACACAGACAATACAACACCTGTACATTGACACCAACACTGGTCTACACAGCAGGTGGATGGCCCTGACAGGACACAGACAATACAACACCTGTACATTGACACCAACACTGGTCTACACAGCAGGTGGATGGCCCTGACAGGACACAGACAATACAACACTTGTACATTGACACCAACACTGGTCTACACAGCAGGTGGATGGCCCTGACAGGACACAGACAATACAACACTTGTACATTGACACCAACACTGGTCTACACAGCAGGTGGATGGCCCTGACAGGACACAGACAATACAACACTTGTACATTGACACCAACACTGGTCTACACAGCAGGTGGATGGCCCTGACAGGACACAGACAATACAACACTTGTACATTGACACCAACACTGGTCTACAGAGCAGGTGGATGGCCCTGACAGAACACAGACAATACAACACTTGTACATTGACACCAACACTGGTCTACACAGCAGGTGGATGGCCCTGACAGGACACAGACAATACAACACTTGTACATTGACACCAACACTGGTCTACAGAGCAGGTGGATGGCCCTGACAGGACACAGACAATACAACACTTGTACATTGACACCAACACTGGTCTACAGAGCAGGTGGATGGCCCTGACAGGACACAGACAATACAACACTTGTACATTGACACCAACACTGGTCTACAGAGCAGGTGGATGGCCCTGACAGGACACAGACAATACAACACTTGTACATTGACACCAACACTGGTCTACACAGCAGGTGGATGGCCCTGACAGGACACAGACAATACAACACTTGTATATTGACACCAACACTGGTCTACACAGCAGGTGGATGGCCCTGACAGGACACAGACAATACAACACCTGTATATTGACACCAACACTGGTCTACACAGCAGGTGGATGGCCCTGACAGGACACAGACAATACAACACTTGTACATTGACACCAACACTGGTCTACACAGCAGGTGGATGGCCCTGACAGGACACAGACAATACAACACCTGTACATTGACACCAACACTGGTCTACACAGCAGGTGGATGGCCCTGACAGGACACAGACAATACAACACTTGTATATTGACACCAACACTGGTCTACACAGCAGGTGGATGGCCCTGACAGGACACAGACAATACAACACTTGTACATTGACACCAACACTGGTCTACAGAGCAGGTGGATGGCCCTGACAGGACACAGACAATACAACACTTGTACATTGACACCAACACTGGTCTACACAGCAGGTGGATGGCCCTGACAGGACACAGACAATACAACACTTGTACATTGACACCAACACTGGTCTACAGAGCAGGTGGATGGCCCTGACAGGACACAGACAATACAACACTTGTACATTGACACCAACACTGGTCTACAGAGCAGGTGGATGGCCCTGACAGGACACGGACAATACAACACTTGTACATTGACACCAACACTGGTCTACACAGCAGGTGGATGGCCCTGACAGAACACAGACAATACAACACTTGTACACTGACACCAACACTGGTCTACACAGCAGGTGGATGGCCCTGACAGGACACAGACAATACAACACTTGTACATAGACACCAACACTGGTCTACAGAGCAGGTGGATGGCCCTGACAGGACACAGACAATACAACACTTGTACATTGACACCAACACTGGTCTACACAGCAGGTGGATGGCCCTGACAGGACACAGACAATACAACACTTGTATATTGACACCAACACTGGTCTACACACCAGGTGGATGGCCCTGACAGGACACAGACAATACAACACTTGTACATAGACACCAACACTGGTCTACACAGCAGGTGGATGGCCCTGACAGGACACAGACAATACAACACCTGTACATTGACACCAACACTGGTCTACACAGCAGGTGGATGGGCCTGACAGGACACAGACAATACAACACTTGTACATTGACACCAACACTGGTCTACACACCAGGTGGATGGCCCTGACAGGACACAGACAATACAACACCTGTACATTGACACCAACACAGGTCTACACACCAGGTGGATGGCCCTGACAGGACACAGACAATACAACACTTGTACATTGACACCAACACTGGTCTACACAGCAGGTGGATGGCCCTGACAGGACACGGACAATACAACACTTGTACATTGACACCAACACAGGTCTACACAGCAGGTGGATGGCCCTGACAGGACACAGACAATACAACACTTGTACACTGACACCAACACTGGTCTACACACCAGGTGGATGGCCCTGACAGGACACAGACAATACAACACATGTACACTGACACCAACACTGGTCTACACAGCAGGTGGATGGCCCTGACAGGACACAGACAATACAACACTTGTACATTGACACCAACACTGGTCTACACAGCAGGTGGATGGCCCTGACAGGACACAGACAATACAACACTTGTACATTGACACCAACACTGGTCTACACAGCAGGTGGATGGCCCTGACAGGACACAGACAATACAACACTTGTACATTGACACCAACACTGGTCTACACAGCAGGTGGATGGCCCTGACAGGACACAGACAATACAACACTTGTACATTGACACCAACACTGGTCTACACAGCAGGTGGATGGCCCTGACAGGACACGGACAATACAACACTTGTACATTGACACCAACACTGGTCTACACAGCAGGTGGATGGCCCTGACAGGACACAGACAATACAACACTTGTACATTGACACCAACACTGGTCTACACAGCAGGTGGATGGCCCTGACAGGACACAGACAATACAACACTTGTACATAGACACCAACACTGGTCTACACAGCAGGTGGATGGCCCTGACAGGACACAGACAATACAACACTTGTACATTGACACCAACACTGGTCTACACAGCAGGTGGATGGCCCTGACAGGACACAGACAATACAACACCTGTACATTGACACCAACACTGGTCTACACAGCAGGTGGATGGCCCTGACAGGACACAGACAATACAACACCTGTACATTGACACCAACACTGGTCTACACAGCAGGTGGATGGCCCTGACAGGACACAGACAATACAACACCTGTACATTGACACCAACACTGGTCTACACAGCAGGTGGATGGCACTGACAGGACACAGACAATACAACACCTGAACACTGACATCAACACAGGTCTACACACCAGGTGGATGGGCCTGACAGGACACAGACAATACAACACCTGAACATTGACACCAACACTGGTCTACACACCAGGTGGATGGCCCTGACAGGACACAGACAATACAACACTTGTACATTGACACCAACACTGGTCTACACAGCAGGTGGATGGCCCTGACAGGACACAGACAATACAACACTTGTACATTGACACCAACACTGGTCTACACACCAGGTGGATGGCCCTGACAGGACACAGACAATACAACACTTGTACATTGACACCAACACTGGTCTACACACCAGGTGGATGGCCCTGACAGGACACAGACAATACAACACTTGTACATTGACACCAACACTGGTCTACACACCAGGTGGATGGCCCTGACAGGACACAGACAATACAACACCTGTACACTGACACCAACACTGGTCTACACACCAGGTGGATGGCCCTGACAGGACACAGACAATACAACACCTGTATATTGACACCAACACTGGTCTACACAGCAGGTGGATGGCCCTGACAGGACACAGACAATACAACACTTGTACATTGACACCAACACTGGTCTACACAGCAGGTGGATGGCCCTGACAGGACACAGACAATACAACACCTGTACATTGACACCAACACTGGTCTACACAGCAGGTGGATGGCCCTGACAGGACACAGACAATACAACACTTGTATATTGACACCAACACTGGTCTACACAGCAGGTGGATGGCCCTGACAGGACACAGACAATACAACACTTGTACATTGACACCAACACTGGTCTACAGAGCAGGTGGATGGCCCTGACAGGACACAGACAATACAACACTTGTACATTGACACCAACACTGGTCTACACAGCAGGTGGATGGCCCTGACAGGACACAGACAATACAACACTTGTACATTGACACCAACACTGGTCTACAGAGCAGGTGGATGGCCCTGACAGGACACAGACAATACAACACTTGTACATTGACACCAACACTGGTCTACAGAGCAGGTGGATGGCCCTGACAGGACACGGACAATACAACACTTGTACATAGACACCAACACTGGTCTACACAGCAGGTGGATGGCCCTGACAGGACACAGACAATACAACACTTGTACACTGACACCAACACTGGTCTACACAGCAGGTGGATGGCCCTGACAGGACACAGACAATACAACACTTGTACATAGACACCAACACTGGTCTACACAGCAGGTGGATGGCCCTGACAGGACACAGACAATACAACACTTGTACATTGACACCAACACTGGTCTACACAGCAGGTGGATGGCCCTGACAGGACACAGACAATACAACACTTGTATATTGACACCAACACTGGTCTACACACCAGGTGGATGGCCCTGACAGGACACAGACAATACAACACTTGTACATTGACACCAACACTGGTCTACACAGCAGGTGGATGGCCCTGACAGGACACAGACAATACAACACCTGTACATTGACACCAACACTGGTCTACACAGCAGGTGGATGGCCCTGACAGGACACAGACAATACAACACTTGTACATTGACACCAACACTGGTCTACACACCAGGTGGATGGCCCTGACAGGACACAGACAATACAACACCTGTACATTGACACCAACACTGGTCTACACAGCAGGTGGATGGCCCTGACAGGACACAGACAATACAACACTTGTACATTGACACCAACACTGGTCTACACAGCAGGTGGATGGCCCTGACAGGACACGGACAATACAACACTTGTACATTGACACCAACACTGGTCTACACAGCAGGTGGATGGCCCTGACAGGACACGGACAATACAACACTTGTACATTGACACCAACACTGGTCTACACAGCAGGTGGATGGCCCTGACAGGACACAGACAATACAACACTTGTACATTGACACCAACACTGGTCTACACAGCAGGTGGATGGCCCTGACAGGACACAGACAATACAACACTTGTACATTGACACCAACACTGGTCTACACAGCAGGTGGATGGCCCTGACAGGACACAGACAATACAACACCTGTACATTGACACCAACACTGGTCTACACAGCAGGTGGATGGCCCTGACAGGACACAGACAATACAACACCTGTACATTGACACCAACACTGGTCTACACAGCAGGTGGATGGGCCTGACAGGACACAGACAATACAACACTTGTACATTGACACCAACACTGGTCTACACAGCAGGTGGATGGCACTGACAGGACACAGACAATACAACACCTGAACACTGACATCAACACAGGTCTACACACCAGGTGGATGGGCCTGACAGGACACAGACAATACAACACCTGTACATTGACACCAACACTGGTCTACACAGCAGGTGGATGGCCCTGACAGGACACAGACAATACAACACTTGTACATTGACACCAACACTGGTCTACACACCAGGTGGATGGGCCTGACAGGACACAGACAATACAACACTTGTACATTGACACCAACACTGGTCTACACACCAGGTGGATGGCCCTGACAGGACACAGACAATACAACACTTGTACATTGACACCAACACTGGTCTACACACCAGGTGGATGGCCCTGACAGGACACAGACAATACAACACCTGTACACTGACACCAACACTGGTCTACACACCAGGTGGATGGCCCTGACAGGACACAGACAATACAACACCTGTACACTGACACCAACACTGGTCTACACACCAGGTGGATGGGCCTGACAGGACACAGACAATACAACACCTGTACACTGACACCAACACTGGTCTACACACCAGGTGGATGGCCCTGACAGGACACAGACAATACAACACCTGAACACTGACACCAACACTGGTCTACACACCAGGTGGATGGGCCTGACAGGACACAGACAATACAACACCTGTACATTGACACCAACACTGGTCTACACACCAGGTGGATGGGCCTGACAGGACACAGACAATACAACACCTGTACACTGACACCAACACTGGTCTACACAGCAGGTGGATGGCCCTGACAGGACACAGACAATACAACACCTGTACACTGACACCAACACAGGTCTACACAGCAGGTGGATGGCCCTGACAGGACACAGACAATACAACACCTGTACACTGACACCAACACTGGTCTACACAGCAGGTGGATGGCCCTGACAGGACACAGACAATAACATCAACACTGGGGCAGCAACATCATCTCCCTCCAACTGCCAAGGTCCAACCACCTCACACTGTGTGCAGTCATTTCACTGAACTACTTGTCTTATATATGTATCAACAACACACAAGTAGCTATCATTATGGGTTATTTACTTACACGTTTGTACTGTGATTCTGGAGTCGGGATTATTCACTGTTATGAGGATTTAAGATAAAAATAAAGTGTGATTGTAATAACGTGTCCCACCAACCATCACAACAAAATAATAATAAAACTGAAACATCTTAGCGCACCCAATAATTTCATCTCAGGAGTTTATCAATCAACATTTCCCACAGACTGCAAATACAAACACATTTCTGCTTCACTTCCACTCACAAGAGACATTTGCTGCACTCACTTTGTTGGAAACTGTGGTACACCAGTCTCATCGTCTCCTTCCGTTTCCTTCCCATCATGCCCTGCTGCTTCTACTTCCTGTCTCTGTAACTCGAGACTGACCGGGTCGTCTTCTCGCCCTGGTACCAGATACCCCCAGCCATGGGTGTCGCTGTAATGTAGGGGAAAGCCGTCCCACGTGAGGCGCAGTAACTTTGGGGTAATTCGCTTCAGGGTGCTGATTTTTGATGGTCCAAGTGGGTGTTTCTCATCCACTTCGTGAAGTTTGGGACAGAGTTCAATGTACCACCTGTGACAAATGACACAGTGAGTACCGTAACAAATGACGTGACTAGACAAAGGACTTTGGAACAACTCAGAAAATGACAGGAATCTTAGAAAATCACAAATCAGATGACTTTAATTATATTTTACCAATAGAAGTTTTTTAATCTGAACATTTTGTTTACTTTTTCAAATTGCAAACACTGTTTCACATTTCTTAAATTGAAACTGCCAGGCAGTATTCTTTCAACATTTCTGCTCTAGTCTAAAAACCAGCATATTAAACAATTAAAGAAAGATCTGTAAGCAGATAACAAGAAGACGTCACGGAGACGCCAAGAGACACATACTTGGGGTATCCTGCCATGTATGGCTGGCGCTTTGGCATGGCTTTGGCGATGTCGTAGACCCTCGTGACTCTGTCTTCTCTTGTCTCCTCGGCCTCCACAACTTCACTCGATGTCTTCGTCTAAACCAACCATTCAGTGGGACACAGGGCAATCCACACCAACTACTTCTACAATTTGTGTCACATTTACAGATTTTGTCCATACAAGTACATTTAAAAAAAAGGATTGTGTTTGATATGGAACATTTTGCATTTCGTAATTGTGACATGGATATTTAAAAGTTA
>JAODUO010000261.1:45000-182500 GCA_025642075.2 Ridgeia piscesae
ATGTACATGGGAGATGTATGTGTACATAAATAACGACTTGATTATAAGGTTATGTACAATTGCATTGATATAGTAAATGGCCCAATGTGGTGTAGCTGGGCTAAATCACTGCACAGAGTGTACACTGTAAACCAGTAAGACATATATCATGTCTTACATATATGTTTATTGTTATTTCATTTTTTAAGTTATTAATTTTGTGTATATGACTTATCAATTTATTTATTTTATCCATTCACTTTTTGTTCAAATTGTGTTTATCTACATGTATAAATTGCATATTTATTATACAATCACATATATTGCTCATTATTAAATTGTTATCTGTTATACTACACTTTTCCATTTATCTAACTTATAACTTTATTGTTTAACATATTTACCTTTTAAAAGCTATTTATGCGTATGTACCAACTGTACGTTTGAATGTATTCGTATATGATCTTAGATCAGAGACAAAACATCACACAAAGAGTAAAGTAGATCTTGACTGGGAGATACACTTTTAATACTGCCTAAACTTCAGCGCATTAATACATAAATTAAACCAGCTTTGCAAGGTGTCAGATAGCATGCACCTAACACATACTTTGATGTAATACTGCTCCTTGACAAATGTACGGTCAAAGCTGACGTTGTGTCCAATCACCAGCTTTGGTTCCCATGTGCCATGGACTGGCTTTGTCGATGCCCTGGCTGTCTCCAGAGGTATCAAGTCACTGGTTGCTGGTCTCTGGTCCTTCCACTTGAAGCAGTCTTCAACAAGTCGATCACTACACCACGAATACCTACATCCATACTTCCATAGTGTCAATTGTATTCAATTACTGGATGTTGCTAAATTATTCATAAGGTAGATGCATTTATTCATAAGGTAGATTCAGAAGATATAAACATGACAAGTAAGTTCTAATACAGTGCAGTATCTAGTCATTAGGACTGCCCAAAGTACTGTACTCTATTCCATGGCAGACCTGTCCAATTATACACCATCCCGACTTCTCTGGGAAATATGTATTCATGTTTCAAATTCATGCAATGTATATGAATTTCCATCCAAGAAACATAGATTTGCATCTAATACAATCAGTGAAAATTTTACTGGTTTTACAACAATATGAAACAAGTAAATCTTACCATGCTTTTGGAGACGCGGCTACAGCCAATGTAGGAAATTGTCCTTCTGACATTAATACTTCCACGTCAAAGACCAATGCCTTATCGTCAGGGCAGACAACTTCCATGCATGTTCCTGTTTCTGGGTCATATTTTGTCCAACCCTTCCGAAAGATCCACTTCCGTGGCCGAGGAGGCAAGGACATATTTGCCACAAGTTCCGCTTGTTCAAAATAAGGCTTGGTCTGTTTTGTGGCCAACATTCTGAAGTGTTCGTCAATGTTACTCCCAGACAATTTTGGCAAAGAAAAATCTACATCTGCAAGCGTTCCAGTTGATTTTCCCCAAAGCTTGTGGTCATTGAGATGTTTCTTGATGCTTTCCTTGTCTTCCATGCTGATGTTAGTCGTGGATACCATCCCAAATATTTGTTTGTGGAGAGATTCAGACAGCATTTGTATGTTAATGGAATTGTATCTTGTTTGACTGGGTTTATGCTTTTTGCTAGGCTCATGTGCCAATTCGTTGTTGCTACTACCACTAGACACACAATTCCTATGCGGAGTAACGAACAAGCACCTTTGCCAGACATAAAATTTATAGTAACAGGTGTCCCTTAAAAATAACCGCCTTAATCTACTTGATGCCATGATGTTGCTGAGTCCCATGATGTTATAAGTTTACAATGGGTAATACGACAGACATGTGACCCTGTGACATATACTGACAGGCTCTAGCGTCTATTGCCTCATGAAACAAGTTAACTTTTAAGTGTTCTGTGAAATGACAGTGCATGTGTCGCTGTCAGTGGGGGAAGGCAATGCCAATGCCGTGTGGGCGATATATGGGGATTCAATTCCGAGAACGTTACATCTTAGCAGTATGAAGAAATGTGATGTTGTCATGTATACTGCAATAGAATCATGCCTTTGTCAATAAACCGTTTTATTTTATAGGCACGTAACAACGAAGACAGAAACGCTTATCATGTATTGCGAGGCAAATTAAGGTACATAATTTTGATGACATGATCGAAGGCCCCCATTGAGTAGTATTTGAGCATCACAGCTTCAAGGACACTATAGTGCACATGGGCTGTTTTGTCCCCTTTTTGTCCTCCGATTTTTTTCTCATTGAAGACAGTATTCTTGAACTGTCAGAAACTCTATACGTTGCTGCCAGCACAATTTGCTTCCTTCAATGCAATGGTACGTACCACAAAATGTAATCAAGACACGCCGTAGTTATTAGATTAAACTGGATCCATTTTTGAATTCATTCTTTTTTTTTTTCTTTTTTTTTATATTTTGACGTATCTTCTGGGTTTTATTTTATTATAAAAAATACTTTGACTGTAGCTACAGGTATATTATCCAACGGTCTAACTCGATCCTATAAAAAAATCCATCATACATATAATATATGTTTTTTTTCAATATCAAGTTCATGTAATCGATGACAGTTCCAAATGTTCTTTGCATAATTTTGCAATATATTATAACAGTCCATATACGTTTCACCAAGATTAAAGTTCAAGTGTTTTAATTTTCAAGAATAAAGCAACTATATTATTTTAGCATTGTCACTTTTTGAGTCACTTTTTTCAAACACTCAATAACATGCGCACACACACCCCGTCGTATATAATAGCCAATATTGGCTTCTTTATGACGTATCCCATTCAGGTTCAGATTCAGACAGGTATACGCGTACAGGTGGTCTCGACACACGTGTTAATCTCCGCTTTAAATTGGCACCTTTTGGGGTTTTTCTTAGCCGATTCACGCCGGAGGTCAAGTTGAAACTTCGCCGGTGGCATTGGTGGGCGGACTTGATCATCGGCTAGAACGAAGTCGGGTTGTTCTAGTAGTAGTATCCCCGTCGGGTGGATTATACTCTTCCGCAGGTTCACATGGTTGTGCCAGCTTGTGCCGGTAATTAAGGGTGTCCACTTCGTACGACCTCTCGTCCAGTCTTGCTATGACGGTTCCTCTCTGCCATATCTTCCGTCCTAGCTAGACGGAAGGGTTTCATTCGTACGAAATCTCCTTCCTCTAACACAGATAGATCCTTTGCTCCTCTGTTGTAATGGTAGGCCTGCATATTGCCTGGCTGTGTTTCAGTTTCAGCCTGTCATAGACGTGGTGAAGTTCTGCTATCTGTTTTAGGAGAGTCTGAGTAGTCGGTAATATGGTCTTCATTCGTCTGTTTATTATGCACTCTAGCTTTCACGTCCGACTCTGCTTTACCATTTGCGTAGACATGCCCGGGTGCATTGTGCAGTGTCCAATGTCCCATTCGATTGTAAATTTGCGGAACTTGTCGGCAGTGTACTGTGGTCAATTGTCGCTGACTACGGTAGACGGAATTCCCCAGCGAGCGAAGTGCAATTTTAGAGCACGAATCACGGGAGTAGTCGTGTTGTAGAGTCGGTCAACTGAATTCCCACCAGCCACTGAAGTAGTTGATGGCTCTGCGAGCAGCCACAACATGATAGTTTTACTTGTTTACTTTTAATGCATGTTTACATATGTGTATTATATGTTTCTTCTTCCTTTGTTCTACATGTTAGGCAGCCACCAACCATTCAGCAGATCAAGTCTGCTCGGAGATTCTAGGCTTCACTTTGTGCTTACTGAAATGTTTGTGTGATGAACTAGGCGACTAAAAAATAAAATAATAAATAAATGTAAGTAAATAAATAAATAGTAAAAAAAGATTAAAAACAAATGTTATTATTAAAAAATGGGTAAAAAGCCATGAGTCATAACAAGGGACGTGAGAAGAAAAGTAGATAACGTGGATACTATTTGGAGTATCCTGCCTGACCAGTCCGGCTACCAAAGCGGTCATCGAGGTTAAACCCCAACCTTCACTTGTAATACCCACTTTCGCTAACACATTAGACCCTAGTTTCTAAAGAGAAATGAGCAGGAATTGTTGTGATTTCACGAGGTAGGCTGTCCGATGAGAGGGAATAGTCGTACATGATTGTTCTTTGACTTGATGTGGATGAGTCCGTGGTGGAACTCGAACAAGGTATTGAGTCTGGCTTTCTTTCTCTGCTGTTCAAAAGTCGACCATCTCAGTTTTTGCATCATTCTGTCCACATGCAGATGCTGCGTTTCTGTAATCTCATCTCAGCGTATCTCACCCACCTGACTGACCGTGTCTGAACTTTCTCTTGTTGTTATTAGCGGTAAAAGGATCCCATGCAGTGCTGGCATACTCTAGTAGCGGACGGACGAATATCTTTTAACCTGATGTTGGCTGGCATGATATATGTCGCCTGAGGAAACCCAAGGTATTGTTGACTGTATTGTCTACATCTGTGATGTGAGAGTCCTAGCGCGGAGGTCAGATGTGATCTTGACCCCATGGTATTTTGTATACATTTCTGTACTGACCCAGCAAACACCGTTTCCGCAACGTTAGCAGAAGGTTATAATTAGGTTACGCAGTAACATTCCCATATGTAACGTTAAGGGAACGTAAAGAAAACTTTCCAAAAAAACGTTAGGAGAACGTTACCAGCTAACGTTATCGTAACATAGAAATAACGTTCTGCTAATGTTCTGCTAACCTGATTTTGTTAGCTGGGAATCTACATTATTAGACTAACATGCCATATTATGTATTTAACAATAGTATGTGTGCTATGAAGCTAAGTGGTCAGTATCAGAAACTGCCCAGTGGTCACTAATGACTCCATGATTAATCACCTTATGGGGTTGGCTGGGTAGGGTGCAGGGCAAATTCCCTAGAGACTGACTGAAACTTGACAACAAGTTGGGAGCAACCCTGGAAAGCTTAGCTAGATTGTAAACACTGGCCAGGCATGGGTCCAGCCATTTAACAGGTCATCTTGTGTGTATCCTGTGTAGCAATTTTATTATAACTGCATATATGATAACATGGAGTAGGTATTATGGAATTGCAATACTTGTTTGAATAATAATCTCTTTTCTGCTATAATGTTATTGCAGGAAGGAGCCAGACCTCATATGAATGATGTGAGAGTCATTAATGAGTCTCCAGAGCAGTGTTGGGGTGAGCATGGTCATTACAATTATGGTAGATAAGGTAATTATTGCATCCGTTAGATGCACAGACGTGTGTGTGTGTGTGTGTGTGTGTGTGTGTGTGTGTGTGTGTGTGTGTGTGTGTGTGTGTTTGTGTGTGTGTGTGTGTGTGTGTGTGTGTTTGTGTGTTGTGTGTTTGTGTGTGTTGGTGTGTGTTTGTGTGTGTGTTTGTTTTTGTTTGTGTGTGTGTGTGTGTGTGTGTGTGTGTGTGTGTGTGTGTGTGTGTGTGTGTGTGTGTGTGTGTGTGTGTGTGTGTGTGTGTGTGTGTGTGTGTGTGTGTGTGTGTGTGTGTGTGTGTGGTGAGTGTTTGTGTGTGTGTTTGTGTGTGTGTGTTTTGTGTGTGTGTGTGTGTGTGTGTGTGTGTGTGTGTGTGTGTGTGTGTGTTGTAGCAGTTGACAGCTTCTCCTCTAACTTTGATATAGATAAACTTGGGTATCTTCATTGTTCAGACATTTGTAATTCACTGGTCTTTTATGATGCCATCTCGATCAGGGCCTCCCAAGAAAGCAACATGTTTAATGTTGCCTGTTTCTGCCTGAACATTTAGCTCATCTCAGGACATGGACTTCCTGTGGATGTCTGTATATTCCACTTGGCCAGGCCTCAGCCAAAGTGAAGCAGGATATTCCCAGTTTTCTATTGTTGATGGGCACTGTCCAGTTGCAGCAGTGATAGGGGTTGTATCAATAACACAATAGATCTCTATTGAAGTGGACAGTACCCTGCCTGAATGTTTTAAGTGTGGGAGAGCCGTGTTGAAACTGTTTGTGGTTGCATTGCAGGAGCTGTTTGTGAAGTATTCGTGGAACAGCTTCCTACACTCCCAGGTAGAGCAATGTGTCTTCATTGTCCTCAACAACCCCCCGACAGAGGGCGAAGACAAGGCCGAGCATCCTCTACTTCAACTGGTACAACGTTTTGTCTGACATTCCCATTCTACCTGCCAGGTCTAGACACAAAACAAGCCCACACATTAACAGGTACTGTCTGACATAAGCAGTTGGTAATGGGTAGCCTCGTAATTTTGCAAAATCAAAAGAATATGCGGAGTTTTGTATTGGTTTACCCTGCACCTGTCCCATCAATATTTGTGTAACTTCTGGTTTTTAGTGATAAAAAAGCTCCACAAAACCAGCGCCTCTGGGTTCAACTTATTTGATACCATGCCATCCATCTATGGCATCCTAATTTCCTACATCAGTTTTGCTTCTGTTGGCAGAAATTTTCTGAACATGACCAGGCTAGTTATTTACTTCTACTGGCTGCTGTAGGTGACGAGCTGCTTTACATGTGTCGACATGTCGTTCATTCTGTTGTAGTTAATTAATGATCTAAAAATCATGGACAGAATTCTTGAGGCTTTTGAAGACAACGAACAACAACAGTAAGTTGTTCTGAGAAGAGAGTAAATATGTCGACACTGGTACGATACCGCTTGTTGCATCGCCTTTTTCTCTGTAAACTGCACAAGGCGTCAATTGACTAGGTCATTAGTTTAAAATAATTCTTATGATTTATTAGAGTGAGAGTGGTCAGTTAATTGTCTGAAGGCATGTCAACTGAAAGCCATTGATTGACCATGACGGTCAAGTTCGTTGTTTCTCTGCTTATGGCATTCTTTATGTGAGGTCAAACAGTGTGTGAAACACCTTTCAGACATCTTCAAGACTATAGTAACTCACCTCATCAGTTAGTTGTGGGATCTTTTGTTTGAAAGCTTGTGATATTAAGTTTGGTTCTTGTCTTGTGCACTGTAATTGTGCACTGGTTACATGACTTTGTGTCTGTTATGTGTTCATTCAATCCTTGGCTTTGTGTCTGTCGTGTATTTATTCAGCACATGGTTTTGTGTTTGTTGTGTGTTTATTCAACACATGTATCACGTTGTGTGTCTGTCATGTATTCATTCAACACATCATTACACATGGCTGTGTTTCTGTTGTGTCCATTCAACATATGGATTTAACTATGTGTTTTCATTTAAAACACGCCATTGTTCCATTATGTTTTGTTCATCACATGTTCAGTATTAGATGTGTAGATTCCTCCTTGTGGCTCAGTGTTAAATTGTGTCTTTCCATGTGATCACTGTCAGGTATATCTAGTTTTCTCTTGTTTAATGTCCTTTGCCTAGTGTCAGATATATAGTGTCTTCTCTTGTAGAGTATCAGGTATAGTGTCCTCTCTTATACTCATTACCAGATAAAGTGCCTTTTTTGTGCTCATTGCCAGATAAACTATTCTCTTGTGCCCAGTGCAAAATAAAGTGTTCTCTCTTATGCACATTGCCAGATAAAGAGTCCTCACTTGTGTTCAGTGCCGTATATGGTGTCTTGTCTTGTGCTCATTCCCAGGTGTAGTGTCCTCTCTTGCGGTCAGTATCAGGTATGTCAGCGTATGTGAGATTCTGTTTGGCAGCCACTCCTGTATCTGGTTGTTTTCTTAATTCTCCTCTTCACTTTGGTGTCAACATGCTGCATGTGAGCTGGCATGTGGTGTGGAATACTTATGCTAGTTCTGTGTGTGTCAACCTAGTGCAGTGATTTGGACATGATTATTTACAAATGCATGTGTCATGAGTAATGTTTTCTTTCTCATGCCAGACTGTAGCTTAGTACACGTAACAGTAAACATTCATCAGAAATGTGTCATTTTAGTTTACTGCAGACACGTTTAGTAATTCACTGTGATAAATACTGTGCGTACAGCAGCCTGTTACGTTTACCAATGATAAAACTCTGCATGCAATGACCATTATTACAATACCATTACATGTAATTTGATATTTCCTACAGATTGTAAAGTAGTCATGTTAATTACCTGTTATATCATCTTCACGTACGAGATATTGTTGGAGTTTGCTGTAGTTCCAAAGTTCTCTTTGCACTCAAACAGTCGCAGGGTGGTGCATCCCTATTCTGCCTAACAATATCTGTGTACGTGAAGATGATGGAATGACTATTGCTGTAGTCATTCCAAATACGATTCATGCATGCATTTAACACAACAGCCAGCACAACTGTGGTGCATGTTGTGACTTCATGCAGTGTTTTTGCAGTCTCATTTCTGGTCCATTCATTATATACTCATATCATGTCCTAATACCTGATCTAAAAGTGCATCCTCTGTACAATTATTCGACCTTCTCGTTATAAGTTTACTTCTGTGGATGGAAGGACATCTTCCAGCGTTGTTCCCAGGCTGCTGATCTGTCAAGATCTTGCAGCAGGTCATGCTGATTTCAATTGTGAGCTGGTGACATGTTTGTGGCAGATTGTGTCATCCGCGAAGAGTCTAGGAGTATAGGTCAGTCGAGATGGAAAGTCATTTATGGACAGCACAAACAAGCTGGGCCCTAGGATCGAACCTTGCGTGATTCAAGATTCATCTGCCGTGAACTCGATCTGACGTCAATTAACGGCCTGTTTTCTGTTGGATAGGAAGTTTTCAATCCATCGATGGATCCTAGACAAGGATTGCAGTTATGCCATAGTTCAAATCTGGATTGCACGAGCAGGCTGTGGTTCACTTTATAAAACGCTTAACACGTCCTCTTTGCTTCCATTTCATGGCTCTTCAGTCACCACGTCCACGAATCCAAGCAAATATAGAACTCGCATGATATGCTGCCCTGACGAAAACCATGTTGCTCCGGACAAAGTATATATTGTGCTCGATCTTCCGCATATCTCATTATATGCTTAATATAATATTATAGTACTCAATTACCACCACGCAACTTGCAGGGTACGTTTGTTGTGACAGAGTAATTTCCAGGCATTGCACCTTTTCCCTTTCTTGAACACTGATGTAATGTAGGCAGTTAACCAACTTTTGTTAGGAAGTCCGTTTCTTCAGTTTTCACTCTCACATGCACCCACTAGGTCGCAATTTGATTTGAAATGTGCAGACGATGTCGAGCTGCATTATCCGACAAAGCAATGAAGACATCAACTCCGGTCCTTGCAATAATAACAGTATTATATACTAAAGCAAGGTTGCAGAGAGCTATGACACTATAATAGCGTAAGATCTTGTTTAAACTATGACTACTGTAATAATATTACAGTAGTCACTGTTTATAACTGTAACTGTAAAACAAGCTTTCGGCATTATGGCGGTATGTCGATATTGTTTCTTTTTAGGAAGCGATAATTAATACGATTTAACGTCTACGAATACAAGATGCCGTTGTGTAATGTTTTCATGCGCACGCTCTCGCGATAACGTCAACATTATTCCTACCAATATTTACTTGTCATGTGGACTATAATTATAATACAAAAAAAGCAAAATAATAAAAGTGCAATAAGTATGAAGTAACAGTACAATTTTGAATACTTGTAAAATAAATGTGCTGAGTTACCATCAGGCGAGAACACTTAACGCGATCAGCAACATGGCGGACGGTGCCGAAGAATCGGGAACAAAAATTAAAATTACGATTAAAACACCAAAAGAAAAGAAGGATGTTGAAATTGAATCCACCGCACTCGTTAAGGAGGTAAATATATTATGATATTAAATAACTGTAATCCATTATTTTAAATAGAAGTGACTTTACTGCCACGTCAAAACGATAGCGAACATATTTTTAGTCCAGTCATCGGCTTGATTAGGACGATGTCATCACATGGACTTCGACTTTTGTCATGTCGTAACAAATAAGAATAACCTGCATTATTCGAATTCTCATTTATTGCAAATCTGAAAAACTTCTGACATTATAACAACGAATATAGTTTTGTTGATTGTGACTCGTTTGGAGAGATCTGTGCATTTAACTGAACGTAAAATAAAAGGTAAACATATCAAAATCCACTAGAGGGCAGCACGATCCGTCACATTAATAAGAAATGTTTGTCATAACTATCTAGCATATTATATAATTGAAATAAAAATTTAAAAAGTAATACATTTCCCAAAGTGTACAGTAAATTGTAATCATACTAATGTAACATTTATTTTGTTTCACCCCTATTTTAGCAGGGTTTATGTAATAGCTGAAAATGAAACTGCACAAGTTTATGTTTATGACACACGGCATGCTATATTTGTTTGTTTATGAGCTGTGTGATTTAGATAAACTGGATAACCATTTTATTAGAAGTGCCTTGTGTACGACAGAAGTTTTTGGACCATCAGAGTTCCATTAATAGTGTTAGTCATTCAGAGTGAGCTATGTTCTCTCATCATGTGACACTGTGGGTAAGTATCACATGACCTGTTCTGACAACTAGGAACATCATCAATAGAGAGGAACACTTAATAAACTAGAGAAATATAGAATAGTGTGAAAGGACCGTGAAGGTGTTGAAATACTGATGCTGAAATACAAATCATTTTTGTTTTCCTAATTGCTAGATAATCTGTTCCACTATTGTGTAAATAGTGATCATCGGGACTCCATGCAGCCAATGGCAATCATTGGACACCAGTATGGTAATGATTGGGAGTAAGCAAGTTAAAACTAGTTAATTACTGTAAACCTCTGACCTTAATATCGTTAATAATAACAAAGGTTTCCCTTCTGTTAAATATGCTAGTCATACATTCATTATCAGTCAACATATTGTTGTGATATGTAATGACTTATGTGATGTTTTATATACCCCCTAAATTTCCTAAAATATATGTGCTGAATTCATTTCAGTTGAAGGAGCAAGTTGCTGCCTTGTTTAACACCAGCTTGGAACAGTTGTGCCTTATCTTTGCTGGGAAGATCCTGAAGGATCCGGACACATTGACCCAGCATGGGATCAAAGATGGTCTCACTGTTCACCTAGTCATCAAATCTGCTAACAGGGTAACACTGACATGTCTTATATGATTTACTCTCCACTGTGTATCTTTCCTAGAGTTCTGTGTATTGTCAATTCATTGTTTTCATGACTATCTTTGATTGGTCTTTGTAATGAAAATATTTGTAATATCTGACCCTTGTCTCCACATATTTAAGTGATATTACTTTATATTTTACAATATCAATGTTTATTTATTTCAAATGTATTTTAAATATTTTTATGCATTGGCTTACTACATATAAACATTTACTCTGCATGTTGTTTATTAAGGTCATTGTGATGTGCTATGATTGGTAATCATCTAATAATGCTTGACTGCAAGTATTGTTGTTATTACATTTATATTAAATGCTGTTTATGACCACTAATCCCTTGACCATACAGTATTATGTGTGCTTGTGTTACAGTTGTTTTACACTTTATGTTACAGTCACAGGAGCAGGCAGCTGAGCGTGCAAGAACGGTCAGTATAAAGGATTCCTTTACTTGCAAAGTCAAAAAACATATAGGATTATATCTGGGTTGGTGGTTTACTCGGTGCCATAGAGCAGTGGAAATAAATTGTTACTGTGGCGTTAAGGATGGGACAAATGTGGAATTTCATTCAGATCGAATATCCAAAAAATTTTGAATACGAATTGAATCGAAAACGAATATTCAGTGGCTTTAAATTTGATTAGAAATAATAATTTAGAATACTGAACAATGTCAAGATGTCTTGCCCGGATGCAGCGTCATCCCTTGGCCATGGGCACAATCATACGTATCCATCTTTTTGTTTACTTTCTGACCTAACGATGAAAACGACTTCTTACAACTGCCAAACTTATCGTCACATATGTATATGTACATATATACACACACTGGGTTACAAAAAAATTACATTCCTGTAAAGAATAAAATTAAGAAAACAAACTCGTGCAAAACTTGACATGATCTATGGTGGCTACGCAGAGCTTGGCGCTTACCATAACATCGGTAGTTTATCGCATGCATTGCTAAATAAATGACCTTCACAAATTACATTATGCTAACCCTAACTAAGTCCATGCTAACTTCAACTAATTATAAACTTACCTGAAACCCTAACCTTAAACCTGAACCAGATATTGCTAACCATAGACCCCTCGACACGATACCGGTATTACACGTATTCATGTTTACATTTCCAGGATGTTCCCACTGCACAGCAGCCCAACATTGGGGCGACCCCCCTTGGACTTGGTGGGCTGGGCGGACTGAGTGGGCTGGGCAATATGGGCATGGGCTCGGCCAACTTCATGCAGATGCAGCAGCAACTGCAGACAGAGCTGATGGGGAACCCTGAGATGCTGCGGCAGATGATGGACAGTCCCATGGTGCAACAGCTCATGTCTAACCCGGATGTCATGCGACAATTGATCACTAACAACCCACAGATGAGAGAACTCATGGAGGTGGGTTGTCACAGCTAAAGGAAGATTATCCACTGATTTGTAATGTTATTTCGTATAAAGATATATATATATATATGTGACGTGTTCTAACGAAATGAGTCGTATGTCAGCGAACTTGATTTCGAGAAAACACCGCATAAACATGCAACAATGAATTTCGACGATTTTGAATTTTTTTCACCAAAGTATACTTTGGTATCTTTTTGGTCAATTGGCAATGCTTATTTCTCGTTTATATTATTAATTAGTACATTTTATAGCCTTTTTAGACACACTACGTACCATTTCACGCATGAATTTCGTAAAATAGAACCGATAAATCGCACTAGTTCATGTCGCATTCTTTGGGGTTTCCCTCAACGCATGGCGGACTTATTTGGTACTATAGGAAAGCCCTGGACGCCCTCTTTCGGATTCTTATAGTAGAAATCCCCACTGACGTCAGTGTAAGCCAATAGCAGCGCTTAATGCGAGAGGCCTATCTGTGAATAAACGTCAATAGACGCCGTGAGGAGCTGACAGTGGGGCCCTGATTGGCTTAGAGCTGTGTGTGCAGGCGCAGTGCGCTCTCGCTAGCTGTAAACAACGTGGAATTGATCGGGTCGCTGCTACAAAACATTGCTAAATACTAGGATTATGTTGTAATAATTTCAGTAAACAGTTAGCATGATATATTTTCAACAGCGAACATGCCTTGGTAGTTTATTTCGAATGCATCAAATGGAGTAATAGAAGCAAAACGGCCGATTTTGGATCGACAATGTACTCGACTGTGTGCTTATGTGACCGCGAACTTCAAATGCGTTTTTCTCCGTTTGAAACTTTCTACCCTAGGCATGTTCAGCGTCCAATAACTTTGGCTGTGTGTGAGATATCTCCATAATTTTTACACCGTTTGAAAGATTAATACATCTTCTTTCCAATGGTGTGACTAACTCAATTTTAATTTTTTTGACATACGACTCATTTCGTTAGAACACGTCACATATACATATATATATATATATATATATATATATATATATATATATATATATATATATATGACCTGTTCTAAAGAAACGAGTCACATGTCGGCAAACTTGATTTCGAGAAAACACCATATTGACATTGCACAGGGATATTTGACAATTTTTACTTTTCGTCACCAGAGCACACTTTAATGTCTTCTATCAATTGGCAATGCATATTTGCCATTTATTACATTTTGTAACCTTTTTAGAAAGGCTACGTAACATTTCACGCATGAATTTCGTAAAACAAAACTGATAAATCGCTCTTGTTCAAGTCGCATTCTTTGGGGTTTCCCTCGCCGCATGGCGGACATATTTGGTACTACGGGAAAGCCCAACATGTCCACTGTCTGAATCTGCCAGAGGAAATCCCCAATGACGACTTTAGCCAATAGGAGCGTTTAACAGACAGACCTATCTGTAAACAAACGTCACCAGTTGTGAAGCGCAGCTCATAGTGGTCCCCTGATTGGCTTAAAGCTGTGAGCGCATGCGCAGTGTGCACTCGTTAGCCATAAACAACGTGGAATCGATCGGATTGCCGCAACGAAACATTGCTACATACTCAAATTATGTTGCGATAATCGCAATAAACATCTCGCAAGACATATCTTCAACAATAAGCGCGACTTGGGAGGGTGTTTAGAATACATCAAAAGATGAAATAGAAGCAAAACAGCTGAATTTGGAATGACAATGCACTCGATCATGTATTTGCGTGACTGCGAACTTCAAATGTGATTTTCTTAGTTTGAAGCTTTCTACCCTTGTTGAGTGTCGAATGACTTGAATTAGCTCCATAATTTTGACACCATTGGAAAGATTAATAAATATTTGTTCCAATGATATGACTAACTCAATTTGTTTTATTTTTTGACATGTGACTCATTTCGTTACAATAGGTCACATATATTCATGCATAGACAAATTAATTGTAACATATTGACTGCCAAATTATGTTGACAACCTTTAAGTTGACAACCTCATTTCAAGTAAAGATTTTAGGACCAGATGTGCATTTTATGAATAGGGATGTTATATATTTTCTGAAACTACAATAATCGGCGAGTAAAATGAGCTGTATTATATTACATAGACAACACGATATGTTACTCTTCCTCCGCTTTCATGCTGTAATTTTTATCATCCCTGGCATTTGAGTATTGATCAAAAATACTTCCGCTGTCATGGTCAGTTTCGTTGCTAAGTTCACCATCATCATCGTAGTCTTGAATGCCATCATCTGATATAGTTTATTCGCCAAGACTATCAAATAAACGATCTAAAACATATGCTGTGGCAAATCACTGGTTGAAATACTGCCTTCCACCATTGTAGCCACTGCAGGTTTGGATAATCCATCTTCATAAATCGAGAAAATCTCCGTAAACTATTAGTGAGCGATAATAAACTACAATAACGATTAAATATGTAATTTATTCAGCTTTGTCACCATATAAAAATAATTATGAGCTAATTATGACTGACAAAGAATGCCAAAACCTGAAAAGCAGCCTGTCGTACAGAAGTGTTACAAGCGGTGTGGCTGCTAGATAGGCATGTCATATGGAAATGGTTAAAATGTTTTGCTTACCTGTGACAGGTATATGAGGTGTGTTTGTGATCGTGAAAACCAGGCTTATATTTGTCACATGTAAAACATTATTCTGTTTCTTTCAATGTGTTACTACGGGTGTAACAAATGTATTTTCATATTTCAGAGAAATCCAGAGATCACACACATGTTGAACAATCCTGAACTCATGAGACAGGTATGTACAATTAGTATTATCCAATACAATGCAACTATTCATTCATCCTTTGTCAATGTAATTAGGACTGATTTCTGAATGAGTGTGAATAGTCATGGCGCTGGCTAGGAACCCAGCCATGCTGCAAGTGTTGATGTTAATCCATAGCTGTGTTGTGTTTGTAGACAATGGAGCTGGCTAGGAACCCAGCCATGCTGCAAGTGTTGATGTTAATCCATAGCTGTGTTGTGTTTGTAGACAATGGAGCTGGCTAGGAACCCAGCCATGCTGCAAGTGTTGATGTTAATCCATAGCTGTGTTGTGTTTGTAGACAATGGAGCTGGCTAGGAACCCAGCCATGCTGCAAGTGTTGATGTTAATCCATAGCTGTGTTGTGTTTGTAGACAATGGAGCTGGCTAGGAACCCCGCCATGCTGCAGGAGTTGATGAGGACACAGGACCGCGCCATGAGCAACCTCGAGGTGAGTGACACGTTGTGACGATCATGAGGTCATTTATCTGGTTTTAAACGAATCTATCGTTGAGTTTATTATGAAAGGTAGCCGCTGTTTTGGGTGATTTTTAGGCAGTGCGGAGTTCATTCCAACTCCAGCTGTAACTATAGAGAAAACATGTTTGCCTACGTAAAACTGTTTTAGGAACAAATGTGAAACAGAGGGTGAAATCTGTCTGGTGATATTATAAAAAAAATTGTAGTAATGACATGGAACGAAATACAGGTAATTTTGTTGAGTAAGTAACCAGAAGCTATTCCCAGCGTGTGCATTAGGGTGGTGGTTTGTTTTGACGTAGTTGTCGTGTGTTTGTTGCCAGAGCATCCCGGGCGGGTTCAACGCCCTACAGCGCATGTACAGGGACATCCAGGAACCCATGATGGATGCCGCCACGGAGGGTTTTGGATCCAACCCCTTTGCCAACCTCGTCAACACCACAGGTACGTCAACCTCGTCAACACCACAGGTACGTGGTCACAGGTGGGAGAAAGGACAATGCCGCACCTGTGTTTGGGGATTGGCTGAGTCCGACAGCTTAAATAGACATGAAGTGGTTTTGAAAATTGTGATGCTACCGACAAAGGTCAAACGGAAGACAGAATTGCTTATTGACTCTGATATTGACTGTTTTGTTTCAATGCACCACTGAGCTTGGTTTCCCAGCATTTAGATACAGTAGAAGTTGCCTTATTTTATTGTTAATTGTTTGTAATTAGTATTTTTGGTGTTGTTTCATTTCATAGATGTTGGGTTAGAAAATATAAAGCTGGTAGGATTACATTAGCAGTGTAAATTCTCTAGAATAGGTGTAAAGATTGATAAAACATTGACAGGATTTCCGGGTACCTTAACTCTTTACTGCGCAGACCGTCCAAAACTGCCCAACCCCTCGTAGTGCAGACCATCCAAAACCGCCCAGTAAACTCACAGTTCGTGGGCCTTTCGTTTACCGTGATCACATCCTTCTTTTACATTAACCAGCCAGCTCAAACTGCTGATCTAAGCTCTGTGTAGGTCACGGAAACATGTGCTGTCGCGATCTTGTGAGAAAAAAAAATTTTGTTTGCGAATTAAGTGAGTTTATTTGGAAGGATATTGAAGTGCGTTCGTCTAGTTAACCTCCAACATCGTGCAGCATTTGGTGGATATTACTGAGATAATTTCTCGACGATTTCGAGTCGGATATCGATGTTTGCAACGTGAATAATGTCGACAGCGATCACGGAGACCCTGTTATCGTCCATTATTGTTGTTTGTGCGACTTTTCGTTGTTGAGATATGAAGAAGATGACCCGTCGGTGGCATGTTCATTTCGCCGATATGCAGCCATTTTGTTGATCGTATCACCATCTGTACTTCGTTTGGTTTATTTATTTTAGGGTATTTTATTAATATTAAAATGCAGGCATAAATCATTAGAAAGTATTGATTACTCTGCTTCTAATGTATTCTTAGTGGTGGGAATCAGTTTTATTTTCATTATTGACAAGAAGTGTTGCAAAACCGGTTGTTTATTAAAAAAAATTGCTTATGGGTGTCTGTTCTCGGAAATGTTGCAATCGCCAAAGAAAAAGTATTGAATGGCCCAAGATGTTTTTACATTTAATGTTTTGCTTCTTTCCGTTAAATGAGGTTTGTTCACATTCCACAACATTTTTTTTTACTTAAAGTGATAATGAGTAATGATTGATCGATTAACTTCAACCATGAACCAACCAGACAGTGACAAAGTCAAATGATCATAACAACGGTAACATGTCACTTGGTTGACTGCAGGAAGCTCTATGCCGACCTCTGGAGGCCAGCAACAGGGGCATGAGAATACACAACCCCTGCCCAACCCCTGGGCTCCGGGGGGAACCACACCCACACCCACAGCGACTGGCACCCCCACCACGGGGACGACCCCCGCCGCCGGCGCAGGTATGCAGTAACTACGCCCCACTGACAACAGTTGGTCTTTACTGAATATTTTCCCAATTAAACCTGGCTGTTTAGAGTATAAACAAATAAAAATGCACATGGTAAGTTCATGTTTAATATGGTCCCCACTTCCCAGTCAGCAAGGACATTCAGAGGCTCTGAAAAGTATTTACATTGGTTGCACATAATGCTGTCTTCTCCCAGTGTCCTGTGTTGTTATATACATGGAGGTACAGCTCTCTTGAAGCAGTTAATTCTACTTTGGTTGAAGTCCAGCATTAGACTGAAATTAATTGTTCATGACATTACATACATTTTCTGCTACGCCCGGGAAATTTACAAATACTTTGTGAAACCGCTTTCTGCATCTGTTGGTGGCTCCATCTGGAGGAAAGATATTTCTGCCAGTAAATTAGCTGACATTGATTGACAGTAGAGGGTGAAGTAAAGGAAAGTTCTTATATAGTGCAGTATCCAGTCCTTGGGGTTGTTAACAACCCTTTACACATTACTTCCCTTGCAGCCCTGTTCAATCAGACACCATCTCAGCTTCTCTGGGAAACATTCAGCCACGCTGCAATTAATGCTTGAAGGCTGCTCGTACAAAGTTCCACCACTGGCTATAGCCAGATAGTCATTCATACAACTGAGTGAACTGGAGCAATGTAGATTGAACAAACTTGCCCAAAGTTTCACACTGCATCACAGGATTCGAACCCGGCTTCTCTAAGTCGAGAGTCGGAAGCTGTCCCCCCGAGCCACTGTGCTAAGTCTGTGGTCACGTTCCAGGCATGTTCAACACACCGGGGATGCAGAGTCTGATGTCTCAGCTCACACAGAACCCTCAACTCATGCAGAACATGATGCAGGCCCCCTACATGCAGTCCATGCTGCAGTCCCTCACCGCCAACCCAGAGATGGCACAGCAAGTCATTGGCTCGAACCCAATGTTTGCCGGCAACCCACAGCTGCAGGAGTATATGCGTACGATGCTGCCAACGTTCCTCACACAGGTAGGAGCAGTGTTGAGTTGGTCTGATCTGTAGTTGGACGTGAAGGTAGCTTGCTTGTAGCTGTGAGCCAGGGATATGGTAACTGCTTTAAATTTTCATTTATTTTCAAAGTTTAAATTCCCTGGCTTGTTGACTCTTGTTTATAAACCCATAAAATAAACCATGATATCTTAAGTAAGTAGTTTATCGCATGAAGTACGTTCAACAGATAGTGAGATGTGTTGTGTGAGTGCAGTGCTACAGTGTAGGTGTCGCCTGTGCCCTGTAGTGAGGTGTGTTGTGTGAGTGCAGTGCTACAGTGTAGGTGTCGCCTGTGCCCTGTAGTGAAGCATGTTGTGTGAGTGCAGTGCTACAGTGTAGGTGTCGCCTGTGCCCTGTAGTGAAGCATGTTGTGTGAGTGCAGTGCTACAGTGTAGGTGTCGCCTGTGTCTTATAGTGAGGTGTGTTGACTGAGTGCAGTGCTACAGTGTAGGTGTCGCCTGTGTCCTATAGTGAGGTGTGTTGTGTGAGTGCAGTGCTACAGTGTAGGTGTCGCCTGTGCCCTGTAGTGATGCATGTTGTGTGAGTGCAGTGCTACAGTGTAGGTGTCGCCTGTGTCCTATAGTGAGGTGTGTGAGTGCAGTGCTACAGTGTAGGTGTCGCCTGTGTCCTTTAGAGAGGCGTGTTGTGTGAGTGCAGTGCTACAGTGTAGGTGTCGCCTGTGTCCTATAGTGAGGTGTGTTGTGTGAGTGCAGTGCTACAGTGTAGGTGTCGCCTGTGTCCTATAGTGAGGCGTGTTGTGTGAGTGCAGTGCTACAGTGTAGGTGTCACCTGTGCCCTATAGTGAGGTGTGTTGTGTGAGTGCAGTGCTACAGTGTAGGTGTCGCCTGTGTCCTATAGTGAGGTGTGTTGTGTGAGTGCAGTGCTACAGTGTAGGTGTCGCCTGTGTCCTATAGTGAGGCGTGTTGTGTGAGTGCAGTGCTACAGTGTAGGTGTCGCCTGTGCCCTATAGTGAGGCGTGTTGTGTGAGTGCAGTGCTACAGTGTAGGTGTCGCCTGTGTCCTATAGTGAGGCGTGTTGTGTGAGTGCAGTGCTACAGTGTAGGTGTCGCCTGTGTCCTATAGTGAGGCGTGTTGTGTGAGTGCAGTGCTACAGTGTAGGTGTCGCCTGTGTCCTATAGTGAGGCGTGTTGTATGAGTGCAGTGCTACAGTGTAGGTGTCACCTGTGCCCTATAGTGAGGCGTGTTGTGTGAGTGCAGTGCTACAGTGTAGGTGTCGCCTGTGTCCTATAGTGAGATGTGTTGTCTGAGTGCAGTGCTACAGTGTAGGTGTCGCCTGTGTCCTATAGTGAGATGTGTTGTGTGAGTGCAGTGCTACAGTGTAGGTGTTGCCTGTGTCCTATAGTGAGGCGTGTTGTGTGAGTGCAGTGCTACAGTGTAGGTGTCGCCTGTGCCCTATAGTGAGGCGTGTTGTGTGAGTGCAGTGCTACAGTGTAGGTGTCGCCTGTGTCCTATAGTGAGATGTGTTGTCTGAGTGCAGTGCTACAGTGTAGGTGTCGCCTGTGTCCTATAGTGAGATGTGTTGTCTGAGTGCAGTGCTACAGTGTAGGTGTCGCCTGTGTCCTATAGTGAGATGTGTTGTCTGAGTGCAGTGCTACAGTGTAGGTGTCGCCTGTGTCCTATAGTGAGATGTGTTGTCTGAGTGCAGTGCTACAGTGTAGGTGTCGCCTGTGCCCTATAGTGAGGCGTGTTGTCTGAGTGCAGTGCTACAGTGTAGGTGTCGCCTGTGCCTATAGTGAGGCGTGTTGTCTGAGTGCAGTGCTACAGTGTAGGTGTCGCCTGTGTCCTATAGTGAGATGTGTTGTCTGAGTGCAGTGCTACAGTGTAGGTGTCGCCTGTGTCCTATAGTGAGATGTGTTGTCTGAGTGCAGTGCTACAGTGTAGGTGTCGCCTGTGTCCTTTAGAGAGGCATGTTGTGTGAGTGCAGTGCTACAGTGTAGGTGTCGCCTGTGTCCTATAGTGAGGCGTGTTGTGTGAGTGCAGTGCTACAGTGTAGGTGTCGCCTGTGCCCTATAGTGAGGCGTTTGTGTGGTGCAGTGCTACAGTGTAGGTGTCGCCTGTGTCCTATAGTGAGGCGTGTTGTATGAGTGCAGTGCTACAGTGTAGGTGTCGCCTGTGTCCTATAGTGAGATGTGTTGTCTGAGTGCAGTGCTACAGTGTAGGTGTCGCCTGTGTCCTTTAGAGAGGCATGTTGTGTGAGTGCAGTGCTACAGTGTAGGTGTCGCCTGTGTCCTATAGTGAGGCGTGTTGTGTGAGTGCAGTGCTACAGTGTAGGTGTCGCCTGTGCCCTATAGTGAGGCGTGTTGTGTGAGTGCAGTGCTACAGTGTAGGTGTCGCCTGTGCCCTATAGTGAGGCGTGTTGTCTGAGTGCAGTGCTACAGTGTAGGTGTCGCCTGTGTCCTATAGTGAGGCGTGTTGTATGAGTGCAGTGCTACAGTGTAGGTGTCGCCTGTGTCCTATAGTGAGGCGTGTTGTATGAGTGCAGTGCTACAGTGTAGGTGTCGCCTGTGTCCTATAGTGAGATGTGTTGTATGAGTGCAGTGCTACAGTGTAGGTGTCGCCTGTGTCCTATAGTGAGGCGTGTTGTCTGAGTGCAGTGCTACAGTGTAGGTGTCGCCTGTGCCCTATAGTGAGGCGTGTTGTGTGAGTGCAGTGCTACAGTGTAGGTGTCGCCTGTGCCCTATAGTGAGGCGTGTTGTGTGAGTGCAGTGCTACAGTGTAGGTGTCGCCTGTGCCCTATAGTGAGGCGTGTTGTCTGAGTGCAGTGCTACAGTGTAGGTGTCGCCTGTGTCCTATAGTGAGGCGTGTTGTATGAGTGCAGTGCTACAGTGTAGGTGTTGCCTGTGTCCTATAGTGAGGCGTGTTGTGTGAGTGCAGTGCTACAGTGTAGGTGTCGCCTGTGCCCTATAGTGAGGCGTGTTGTCTGAGTGCAGTGCTACAGTGTAGGTGTCGCCTGTGTCCTATAGTGAGGCGTGTTGTATGAGTGCAGTGCTACAGTGTAGGTGTTGCCTGTGTCCTATAGTGAGGCGTGTTGTGTGAGTGCAGTGCTACAGTGTAGGTGTCGCCTGTGCCCTATAGTGAGGCGTGTTGTATGAGTGCAGTGCTACAGTGTAGGTGTCGCCTGTGCCCTATAGTGAGGCGTGTTGTCTGAGTGCAGTGCTACAGTGTAGGTGTCGCCTGTGTCCTATAGTGAGGCGTGTTGTATGAGTGCAGTGCTACAGTGTAGGTGTTGCCTGTGTCCTATAGTGAGGCGTGTTGTCTGAGTGCAGTGCTACAGTGTAGGTGTCGCCTGTGCCCTATAGTGAGGCGTGTTGTATGAGTGCAGTGCTACAGTGTAGGTGTCGCCTGTGTCCTATAGTGAGGCGTGTTGTCTGAGTGCAGTGCTACAGTGTAGGTGTCGCCTGTGTCCTATAGTGAGGCGTGTTGTATGAGTGCAGTGCTACAGTGTAGGTGTTGCCTGTGTCCTATAGTGAGGCGTGTTGTGTGAGTGCAGTGCTACAGTGTAGGTGTCGCCTGTGCCCTATAGTGAGGCGTGTTGTCTGAGTGCAGTGCTACAGTGTAGGTGTCGCCTGTGTCCTATAGTGAGGCGTGTTGTATGAGTGCAGTGCTACAGTGTAGGTGTTGCCTGTGTCCTATAGTGAGGCGTGTTGTGTGAGTGCAGTGCTACAGTGTAGGTGTCGCCTGTGCCCTATAGTGAGGCGTGTTGTCTGAGTGCAGTGCTACAGTGTAGGTGTCGCCTGTGTCCTATAGTGAGGCGTGTTGTATGAGTGCAGTGCTACAGTGTAGGTGTCGCCTGTGCCCTATAGTGAGGCGTGTTGTCTGAGTGCAGTGCTACAGTGTAGGTGTCGCCTGTGTCCTATAGTGAGGCGTGTTGTATGAGTGCAGTGCTACAGTGTAGGTGTCGCCTGTGTCCTATAGTGAGGCGTGTTGTCTGAGTGCAGTGCTACAGTGTAGGTGTCGCCTGTGTCCTATAGTGAGGCGTGTTGTATGAGTGCAGTGCTACAGTGTAGGTGTTGCCTGTGTCCTATAGTGAGGCGTGTTGTATGAGTGCAGTGCTACAGTGTAGGTGTCGCCTGTGCCCTATAGTGAGGCGTGTTGTGTGAGTGCAGTGCTACAGTGTAGGTGTCGCCTGTGCCCTATAGTGAGATGTGTTGTATGAGTGCAGTGCTACAGTGTAGGTGTCGCCTGTGCCCTATAGTGAGGTGTGTTGTCTGAGTGCAGTGCTACAGTGTAGGTGTCGCCAGTGCACTATAGTGAGGTGTGTTGTGTGAGTGCAGTGCTACAGTGTAGGTGTCGCCTGTGTCCTATAGCGAGGCGTGTTGTCTGAGTGCAGTGCTACAGTGTAGGTGTCGCCTGTGCCCTGTAGTGAGGTGTTGTTCTGTTACAGATGCAGAACCCCGAGGTGCAGCAGGTGATGACCAACCCCCAGGCCCTGCAGGCCATCATGCAGATCCAGCAGGGCATTCAGACACTGCAGATGGAGTCTCCCAACCTCGTCCAGGGGTCAGTCTCCCTCCCTCTCTCCCAATGGGCCCCTCCCAGTCAGACTGGGCACTGAAACAAACAAAATATACATAGCAAATAAAAAGTCCTGTATTTTGACAATTCTCAAAATTGTGATAAGACGTTTATTTTCTGTAAATATGGCGGCGGAGGGAGGTAAGCCTTCCAGCAGATTCAACTTGGTTGTGTACTGTGTCTGGTTTTCAGTAATTACTGTAGGTGCCTAGAACTGAACATATCATCAAGTCTTATACAACAGGTAAAGGCAGTTTGTTGGGATCAGTGACATAGCATGTAACTGTTGTCAGATACACTATTACCATATGTAATAATAATAATATATTTTATTTAATGTAGCGCCACCTCCAATTACAAATTGTTCGTGTCTCTACAGCATGACTAGACCATGTCGTAAATGAAGCTATCCCTACTGTAGCCAGTGTCACTGGCAGCAACGTTTTAATGACTTGGGATTCAGTTACAGATGGGTTAAGGTTAGGGTCAATGTGATAACAAAGGCTTGATTGACTACTGTAGGGTGGGGTGGATGACACATTGACCTTTACTAGACAACCGGACTGGTTATTAGGCAGGTCTACTAGTCCGCCCTTATCTTTACTAGTGTTTGGACTGGTGGGTAGTTCTATCCCTGTGCTATGATTGATATTAAAACCAAGCAGCATGACAGGTAATGTCTTGGCATGACAGGTAATGTCTTGGCATGACAGGTAATGTCTTGGCATGACAGGTAATGTCTTGGCAACCTTGCCACATCATTTAAATCCATCAGCTGTTGTATCTGGTTAGAACTAGAAGCCATTTTGGGTAGCTCAAAACTAGATTGGTGAGTGAGTGTGGGTGGTAGTTTGAAACAATAATACAAAACATTAGACATCTTTGTAGACTCAGTATTATAATATGAAACTACATAATAATGGAATAATCTGCCTTATAGAATCATTTGAAATTTTAAACTCTGATTTAAAAACACATCTTTTTAAGGCCGCTTTTGTAGATTACTTGTAGTATGTAATATGATGAATTTATTTTATCAATAATGATAGTTTCTAAAAAAAGTCTTTATTAAAAATTATTAACTTATCTATTTTATTATTCATTTACTATTTTATCTATTAATTTATTTGTGATAAGTTTAGTTTCTACATTACGTGTTTTAGAAGGTTTATGTATTTATTTATTATTATTATGTAAGCTTAATTTATTACGTACATTTTATATATTCATGTTGTACAAATGTTTATTTTATGTGCCTCTGAGTGGAAGTATATTCCTGATAGACAGCGCTGCATAACTAAAATTATTATTACTAATTATTACATGTTTTGTGGACTCTGAAGTGACCTCTGAGTGGGTGGGTTTGTTGACACAGGATGGGCATCCCTGGTATGACGGTACCACCTGGCGCACCACCCGCCACCACTGCCACCTCCACCCCCACCGTCCCGACACCACCAGATGGCAGCACAGCTTCAAGCGCCGGAACAACGAACACAACAACAACGAGTTCGTCGTCACTGCCCGGTGGCACGCCCCAGGCCAACCCCGAGGCATTTAACACGTTTATGGCACAAATGCTACAGATGATGGGCACAGGGCAGATGGTGGGTACATCGCAGATGGTGGGTACAGGGTAGATGATGGGTACGGGGCAGATGATGGGTACAGGGTAGATGGTGGGTACAGGGCAGATGGTGGGCACAGGGCAGATGGTGGGTACAGGGCAGATGGTGGGTACAGGGCAGATGGTGGGTACAGGGCAGATGGTGGGTACAGGGCAGATGGTGGGTACAGGGCAGATGGTGGGTACAGGGCAGATGGTGGGTACAGGGCAGATGATGGGTACAGGGCAGATGATGGGTACAGGGCATCAAAAAGCACTCCAACATCTCGCAACCTCAGCCAACTTTCCACCCCCAGCTAATAGACCTGTGTTGGTTACAAGTTGTTTACAAATTGTTTACAAATTGTTCTTGTCTGATTTGCCTGTATGACATCACCAATCAAAATGACCCTGCATCTAGAAATACACCGACTGACATCTGTCACAATTTGACATCTCTGATACAACGCTGCATAAATACATCAACTTCCTCAACACTGCACAAATCATATTAGAAATTCAAATAACCTGCACAACGCCATTTCTGTTGGGAACTCTTTCATTGGGGAATGGCAGACAAACCACTTACTGTGGTCTTACGTCTACACACATCAGCAGATGTTGTAGGAGTTGGACATTGACGGTACACGTAACAACCATAACACGTTCACTGCTGACACTCAGTAAACTCTGTTTTCTCCTGCAGCAACAGTCGCCTGAACAAAGGTTTTCCCAGCAGTTGGAGCAGCTCGCTGGCATGGGCTTTGTGAACAGGGAGGCAAATATACAAGGTCAGTACATTAACAGAGCCATGTCCAGTCGGCCAGTGACCTCTCACTATAATCATGTACAATGTTTGTTGTTGTCTTCCTAATTTACATCTTAGAATGGCAAACTTATTAATCTACCACATCTGGAAAGAAGAGTAACCTGTTTATTTCATCAAAATGTATTAATCCTGGGAGCAGTGCTTCACGTTTGAAAAATGCAGGCGAGCAATAAATCGCTTGCCTAAATATGCGAAATAATTTAGGCGAGCAATTTTTACTTTTGTTTTTATCTACCAGGTGGCATTCTATGTTATCCGTGTGGCGGCGCCACATGTAATCGTGTTATGTGGCTGGTTTCGAAGAGCGATTTATTAGTTACATAGTTATTTACTTAGCGTCTTATATTTGTGTAAACACCTATGGTCGCATATGTACATCTAAATATGTCATTTATTATGTCAGTCATCTTATTAGTGTTAAGAATGTTATTAGTCGCTACATGAGACCAGCCCCTGGTGTGTTGTAGACTAGACATGGGCTTGCATTTGTTAAAATCTAGCCGGTTAATTAAGAATGTTACGCTCAGACACTATTTGGAGAAGTTATATGCTGATAATACGTGACACAGAAACAAGCAACAATGTTAGAGAAAATAAAACCCCCATGATCATCAGGGATTGATGGTGACGGGAGCGATTATTGTAATTAGTGCGAGCCATAAATCGCTCCCTAGATGGGTGATTTGCACAATGGATAGAGAGTGAGAGCGATCGCTCGCCTTAAGAAACTTTTAGTTACATGGGTAGTTTTTGGATGCAGTTTGGATGCAGTTACAAGTTTGAACGGCTCTTCCATTTTGTAATTGAACCGACAGTTTTACTGGGTCAATTGTCATAGTTCTAAATGTAAAAGGTCAGGCGAAACTTATGAAGGTAGTAAAACTGCTATCACAATAGCCAGCTTGCAAGGCAAAGACAATTTGGAGTTTTTTATTCCGGCATATAGTTACGCTTGTTCAGTTTAAATTTTGAGTTATGCTAATATTAATGTAGTTTTGACTTAGGCGGTATGTGGTACGTTAATGATAATTTTAATGTTAAATGTTGATGAATAATGCAAACTCATGACCTGTCACTGATTTCAGCATTGATTGCGACGTTTGGTGACGTGAACGCCGCAATAGACAGATTGCTGCAACAACAACAAAGATGAACTGTGACATCGCGTCGTGTGGACAGCGGCCAGGTCGCCAGAAAGACATTTCAGCTGCTGTGGTAGTCACAGTGCTTGAACCATCGGTGTAGGGGGACGACCTTCGCTGCCCTTTCACGACACAGTCAGGGCAGGGACGCACAGACAACTAAGTGACAACATCATAGCCTACTTATGATTACCTGATTACAGTTCTCACAGACGACATCCCTTGTCTGTGCACAACCAACGTACGGCTCTTTACAGCTGTCATAGACACCATCAGTGATTTGTGAATTGATCATTTACACTACCCTCAGACTCCCCACGTCTTGTCTGAGTGATCAGTATGAAACATGCCGATGTCATCCATGCGTTGTCATGGTTACAGATGCCAACACAAGGTCTTGTCTGGGAAAATATGTCGCCTTGCATAAAACTACGAAGAAACATCTTGTGTTATTGAGTGGATCGCCATTGTGAGTGACACGTCACTACTGCACTGTGTGCATTGGTTGTGTCCGCAGGGTCAGGTGGTGCATCAATTTGACTAAGCCAGCAGGGTCAGGTGGTGCATCAATTTGACTAAACCAGCAGGGTCAGGTGGTGCATCAATTTGACTAAGCCAGCAGGGTCAGGTGGTGCATCCATTTGATTAAACCAGCAGGGTCAGGTGGTGCATCCATTTGAGTAAACCAGCAGGGTCAGGTGGTGCATCCATTTGAGTAAACCAGCAGGGTCAGATGGTGCATCCATTTGATTAAACCAGCAGGGTCAGGTGGTGCATCCATTTGATTAAACCAGCAGGGTCAGGTGGTGCATCCATTTGATTAAACCAGCAGGGTCAGGTGGTGCATCAATTTGATTAAACCAGCAGGGTCAGGTGGTGCATCCATTTGATTAAACCAGCAGGGCCAGGTGGTGCATCCATTTGAGTAAACCAGCAGGGTCAGGTGGTGCATCCATTTGATTAAACCAGCAGGGCCAGGTGGTGCATCCATTTGATTAAACCAGCAGGGCCAGGTGGTGCATCCATTTGATTAAACCAGCAGGGTCAGGTGGTGCATCCATTTGAGTAAACCAGCAGGGTCAGGTGGTGCATCCATTTGATTAAACCAGCAGGGTCAGGTGGTGCATCCATTTGATTAAACCAGCAGGGTCAGGTGGTGCATCCATTTGAGTAAACCAGCAGGGTCAGGTGGTGCATCCATTTGATTAAACCAGCAGGGTCAGGTGGTGCATCCATTTGATTAAACCAGCAGGGTCAGGTGGTGCATCCATTTGAGTAAACCAGCGTTGTTTTGTGCATGTTAAAAAAATTAGGAAAATTGTCAACTGTATTACTTATCAATCAATACATCTATGACCATGTAACTATTTCACGATAGACATACACTGTAGTTCAGTAGATATATATATATATTTGCGAAAGGGTACAGCTTTTGGGTGAAACTGTTCAGCTTGAAAGATTATACAGACATCACACTTGTGTTGGATGGAAACTACACTCAAAAGAGTTTATGAAGGAGACATATTTTCTGGACAAAACCTTGCTGCGCCTACAACAAACTGTTCGGTTTCAGCGATAACAAATTAATGTTCTTCAATGTTTGTGTGGGTCTGTAGGCGATGACAAGTTACGTGTATGTTCTATGTAGTGGATGTGGCAGGCAGATGTTCTCTCTTCATTGTACACTTATTTCAAGGATGACAAAGCTAATTGAGGCACAAAGGCTCAGTGAGGCACAAAGCATAACATTTATAGTAGTTTCCTAACATCTCCAGACTCCGTTTTAGAAATTTGTTTTTTTTTAAATGTACCCAGTGTCCGTGAAGTTCAGAGATGTCATTGTTCATTAACATGTCATCGGTTCCACCAGCCCTGGACATGTGGCGCTACCTACTGGGTCCCAGAAGTATGTGTTATTTGTATGTGTGTGTCGCATGTTTGTTATATTGACTGTCGATGCTGTAGGTCAGGTGGCTGACTACAGACAAAAGATGGTTTGGGGAAAGTTCCAGTATAATAGTCACTTCCCTTGTCAGCCTGGCCATCTGACTGGGACTGTGAACCTTTGTTTGGTTCACAGTATCTCTTCCTTCCTATTTTGCTATGTAAGATCGCTCCATCCAACCACAAAACATTTTAAATGTCAATTTTCTTGCATTTTTCACTCATACAAAACGTCCTAGCCGGTCATTCCATAGAATTCTCTGTATTCCACTATTGATCACGTGTGCTGTAATACATGCTCTTTTGTGGACCCACCTAATGGGTCAAACATGCAGCTGTACAAAGCATGGCCGCCTAAGTTCGCAGTCCCAAAATATGTTGAGCATTGCTACAGTGGCGCGACCTAGTGAATGGAATGTGAAACAATGCAAGTGCCACGCCATGTATTGGTGGTGGCAGTACGGCTACTGTAAACTGCAGTGTAATAAATATTATAGGGTGCCACACTATCAACTCCATATACAAGATGGGACTAACTGTCTGTCTCTCTCTTAGGCTGAGTGAATTAATCTGACGTACACAATGACAGGCCTTGCCTTGTGGTTACACCAGCAAGTCTTGTTTTACCTCATTGGCAGTCAGGTTAAAACATTTGGTAAGATTCTGTGTAGTATTCAACCTATTAAAACATTTGGCTTCATACCCAGATGTGTAGGGTAGCATCTTGACACTAATTTCATTGGTTGAATTAGATGCCGTTCATTCCTCCGTCATCGTTAATGTCAGTGTTCATTATTAATATCAATGTTATTGGGACTTGGATTGTTAAGCATTTTGAGATCTTAACAGGAATTTGTATTCTTTTTCGTCGGATGACAAGGCATTTTGGAGGAAAAACGCCTCCTTATTGATGCTGAAGAGGAAACTATTGCAGTCTATGTGATACTATCACTACCCACATGTAACAGCAAGATGATTATGTTATGATTGTGATGTGTTGTTACTGTTGAAGACAGCTGTGGTGGCAATAAAGACAGATCAAGAAAGCAAAACGTGTCACACGCAATTTGTATGGTCCCTAGCACATGATATCAAACATAGATGGCAAGCGAAAAATAGGCTAGATGATGGTGCTTCTTATCAATGAACTAACAACATTTGGCAGTGTCTAAAAATGGAAAACAACATGATTGTAACTTTGTAGGTATGTCAGTAGATTAGCTTACAATTATCTTGAAACCATGTATACACTAGAATGATGGAAAGCTGTCAAGTGATACCAAGATCATCTGGATTGGACCAGCTCTTGGGGTGCCAGGTGCCTCAGAGTTGAATTTTTTGTATGTTTCGAGATGTACATTTTCTACTCGTTTTGAGATATACATTTTCCATTCCACTTATCAACTTTTTAATAGTAAATACTCATTAACAGTTGCTCGGTATATAATTTAACCATGAAGACAATCACCTAGAGTCCCTGCCAAGTACCAACTCACCAGGTTATCCTCTCCCGAGGATGGCTATTTTTGCTACAGAAGCAAGGAGGCAAGAAAAACAAACAGATCATATTGTTCACATTATTTCCATTTAATTATCATAACTTGGCAGTATCAACATTTACATAATTTTGTTTAGACAATTGCAATATTTTAAATCATGCAGATGCTAAATAAATGTCCAAATAATGTTTATGATAGATGTATGGCCTTAAGGTATGATGTTTGGTCGCTATTTCCAAGAGTCGAGGCAGAGCATGTTGTCTTGAAATGGACTGTTTGTCAGCACAAGTATGTTGTATCACAAACTGTGAAACTAACTGTACTACTGTATACACCATTAGTTGCCTCACCTCAATGTGGCGTTATTTAATCGTGTTTCTTTTTTCATTAGAATAAATGCAAAATACATTAAAAACGGTAGAAATGTTAATGAGAAGTATGGTAAAAGCTGTATTTTACACCAAGTGTTGTCTCAAGCATAATACCTTGAGAACTTGTTTCTTAAACATATCCACGACCTGTAACAAGGTCAACCAGTGACTGGTGTTGACATTGTCTGAGACAGACTTCCATAAGTCTGTGACTGGAACAAATGCATTGTCTGAGACATACTTCCACGGCTGGTGTCTCTCAGCACGGCCATTGAAATGTTCAAGGCACTTGTTGACATATTCATGTACTGTGACAGTTGTTGCCATAGCAACAGAACTTTAACAAATAGTCACATGTAATGGCTGCCGTGTGACAGATGACACTCACTTATGTCATGTACATGTAAAGATGGTAACAGATGACATCAATCATACTGACATGCACAGATGACAGCTTATGAAAGCTGTCATAGATGCTGTCATATAGTGTCACTGATGACGTCCCATAGAGGTCGGGATTGACAGATGACGTCGATGCTGTGACTGAGAGGAATGACAGATGACGTTGTGTCATCACCGTCACCAGAGGACATCAATACTTCCTGACAGATGACATCACCTCAACACTGCCACTAACAGATATCGACACTCACTGTCAGGATTGACAGATGACATCACAGTGACTTTATCATTGGCAGATGTCACTGCCACTATGACTAACAGTTTACATCACGTTGACACTATCACTGCAGACACTGTCACGTTGACGCTGTGACAGCGAGGACTGATGGCTCCATGGCGAGGTGTGATGCGCCTGTGGGTGTGTCGGTGGTCTGGGAGACAGACAGCAGTGTGTCCACTGTCCCCATCACCTGCAGCAGTAGCTTCATGTAGTTCACCTCCGCGTCTATCGTCTTCTTTAGTTGACTCAACAACACGTCTATGGCCGGGGACTGGCCGATGCGGTCCACGTACAGATCTGTCACACAAACAAATGGATGGTACATTTGTAAACAAATTAATTACTATGCATAGAATGAAACTACGAGACAGGTGAAGAGAGAGCTACCCACCTAGCAACATGTTTATGAAGAGAGAGCTACCACCTAGCAACATGTTTATGAAGAGAGAGCTACCCACCTAGCAACATGTTTATGAAGAGAGAGCTACCAACCTAGCAACATGTTTATAAAGAGAGAGCTACCCACCTAGCAACATGTTTATAAAGAGAGCTACCCACCTAGCAACATGTTTATAAAGAGAGCTACCAACCTAGCAACATGTTTATAAAGAGAGAGCTACCCACCTAGCAACATGTTTATAAAGAGAGAGCTACCCACCTAGCAACATGTTTATAAAGAGAGAGCTACCCACCTAGCAACATGTTTATAAAGAGAGAGCTACCCACCTAGCAACATGTTTATAAAGAGAGAGCTACCCACCTAGCAACATGTTTATAAAGAGAGAGCTACCCACCTAGCAACATGTTTATAAAGAGAGAGCTACCAACCTAGCAACATGTTTATAAAGAGAGAGCTACCCATCTAGCAACATGTTTATAAAGAGAGGGCTACCCATCTAGCAACATGTTTATGAAGAGAGAGCTACCCATCTAGCAACATGTTTATGAAGAGAGAGCTACCAAAAATTTCTCCTAGCAACATGTTTATAAAGAGAGAGCTACCCACCTAGCAACATGTTTATAAAGAGAGACCTACCCACCTAGCAACATGTTTATAAAGAGAGAGCTACCCACCTAGCAACATGTTTATAAAGAGAGAGCTACCCATCTAGCAACATGTTTATAAGAGAGCTACCATAGCAACATGTTTATAAAGAGAGCTACCCATCTAGCAACATGTTTATGAAGAGAGAGCTACCCACCTAGCAACATGTTTATAAAGAGAGAGCTACCCACCTAGCAACATGTTTATAAAGAGAGAGCTACCCACCTAGCAACATGTTTATAAAGAGAGAGCTACCCATCTAGCAACATGTTTATAAAGAGAGAGCTACCCATCTAGCAACATGTTTATGAAGAGAGAGCTACCCACCTAGCAACATGTTTATAAAGAGAGAGCTACCCACCTAGCAACATGTTTATAAAGAGAGAGCTACCCACCTAGCAACATGTTTATAAAGAGAGAGCTACCCACCTAGCAACATGTTTATAAAGAGAGAGCTACCAACCTAGCAACATGTTTATAAAGAGAGCTACCAACCTAGCAACATGTTTATAAAGAGAGCTACCAACCTAGCAACATGTTTATAAAGAGAGGCTACCAACCTAGCAACATGTTTATAAAGAGAGAGCTACCAACCTAGCAACATGTTTATAAAGAGAGACCTACCCACCTAGCAACATGTTTATAAAGAGAGAGCTACCCACCTAGCAACATGTTTATAAAGAGAGAGCTACCAACCTAGCAACATGTTTATAAAGAGAGAGCTACCCACCTAGCAACATGTTTATAAAGAGAGACCTACCCACCTAGCAACATGTTTATAAAGAGAGAGTTACCCACCTAGCAACATGTTTATAAAGAGAGCTACCCACCTAGCAACATGTTTATAAAGAGAGCTACCAACCTAGCAACATGTTTATAAAGAGAGCTACCCACCTAGCAGCATGTTTGCGACATCAATCAGGGTGTTTGTGAACATTGGATTACTGATGTTCCTGAAACATAAATTATTGTGAACAACACATTGTTTTGTTAACAATTATATAAACAAGAAAAAATAAGACTGCCTGTGATAAATTATAAACAATGTTGAAGTAGGTTTTACAACAAATACAGTGAAATTTCTACAGCTCTAACTGCCACTTGGTGTAATGACACGCTGTATAAATGGAATGACATACTGTATAAATGGAATGACACACAGTTGAAATGGAATAACACACTGTAGAAATGGAATGACGCAGTGTATAAATGGAATGTCACAGTGTATAAATGGAATGACACACTGCACAAATGGAATGACACACTGCACAAATGGAATGACACTGTTCAAATGGAATGACACACTACACATGGAATTACACACTGTTCAAATGGAATGACACTGTTCAAATGGAATGACACACTACACATGGAATGACTCGCTGTACAAATGGAATGACACACTGAACAAATGGAATGACATTGTTCAAATGGAATGACACACTACACATGGAATTACTCACTGTTCAAATGGAATGAAACTGTTCAAATGGAATGACACATTACACATGGAAGGACTTGCTGTATAAATTGAATGACCCACTATTCAAATGCAATAAAACACTGTACAAATGGAATGACGCACTGTATAAAAGGAATGACACAAATTAACAAAGCTTAATGCATTTAGAAAAAGCAATACAAATACACAAATTTATGTAAAAACTGACAAAATAAGTAATACCCGGGGTATTATAAATACTTCATGTATAGCCATCATGATGAGACAAATTAATTCAAAAGCTACATCGACATAAGACAACCACTAGTGAGGCGAGTCTCTTCATTCTGCCAACATTCCAGACAAACAAACGTTTGCACGCCACAGTCAAAGGGTCACTGAAACAAATGGACAAAGGCCTCACTTTTGTAGAAACTTGATGATAGACGTTAGTGACTTCTCGTCCCGTCCGGCCAACGCCCCTCGTAAACCGTCTCTGCGGATCAACTCAACAATCACACTGACCGTCACATGGGGCGTGTGGATGCGCACTCGAAACTACACACACAACATTACGTTGTCACAATAACACACAAAACACCACAACACGTACTTGGAGAAAGAAGACTGGCAGTTATTTAGGCAGAGTTCTTCTGATTAACTGACTTTATCGATGACAGGTTAATTCATTATTCAGTGGGTTAATAATACAAGAGACAGAAATTATTCTAGCGGTGTTACTGGCGTGATCTTTTAGCAAGACCTGTACTGTTCTTGGTTCTTATTTTTACATGTTTAAAATGACAACATAAACTTACACTCAGAGCAGCATCCAGTGTCTGCGTGTATCGGAATGCCTTTAGGTATTTGTCATATTTAGCCAGTAGGGGGCGCTGGTTGTGCACCACCACGTGATCGTCCTGGAACCAAAAACACAAAATAATCTTCACAAATTCACCCAATTTAGATCTAACAGACGTTGACAATGTCACATTTCTTTGTAAAACGCCCGGATAGACAAATATTTTCTCAATAGTAATCACTAAATGACTCTGTGGAAAAACTAGGATTGTTAGATTCATTTTATGGCAACTGCACGACCGGAGCTGACCTTAACTTAGACCCATTTGTACTAGATTAATTATGTCACTTATCACAGTGGGAATAGGAACTTCTCCATTGGCTCAGGCTTCTTGGGCTTGTATATGTGACTCTCAAGTGCCTACCTTCTTGACTTGTATCTGTGACTCTCAAGTGTCTACCTTCTTGGGCTTGTATCTATGACTCTCAAGTGTCTACCTTCTTGGGCTTGTATCTATGACTCTCAAGTGCCCACCTTCTTGGGCTTGTATCTATGACTCTCAAGTGCCTACCTTCTTGGGCTTGTATATGTGACTCTCAAATGTCTACCTTCTTGACTTGTATCTATGACTCTCAAGTGTCTACCTTCTTGGGCTTGTATCTATGACTCTCAAGTGCCTACCTTCTTGGGCTTGTATCTATGACTCTCAAGTGCCCACCTTCTTGGCTTGTATCTGTGACTCTCAAGTGCCCACCTTCTTGGCTTGTATCTGTGACTCTCAAGTGCCCACCTTCTTGGCTTGTATCTGTGACTCTCAAGTGCCTACCTTCTTGGGCTTGTATCTATGACTCTCAAGTGCCCACCTTCTTGGCTTGTATCTATGACTCTCAAGTGCCCACCTTCTTGGCTTGTATCTGTGACTCTCAAGTGCCCACCTTCTTGGCTTGTATCTGTGACTCTCAAGTGCCCACCTTCTTGGGCTTGTATCTGTGACTCTCAAGTGCCCACCTTCTTGGGCTTGTATCTGCGACTCTCAAGTGCCTACCTTCTTGGCTTGTATCTGTGACTCTCAAGTGCCTACCTTCTTGACTTGTATCTGTGACTCTCAAGTGTCTACCTTCTTGGGCTTGTATCTGTGACTCTCAAGTGTCTACCTTCTTGGGTTTGTATCTGTGACTCTCAAGTGCCTACCTTCTTGACTTGTATCTGTGACTCTCAAGTGTCTACCTTCTTGGGCTTGTATCTGTGACTCTCAAGTGCCTACCTTCTTGGCTTGTATCTGTGACTCTCAAGTGCCTACCTTCTTGGCTTGTATATGTGACTCTCAAGTGCCTACCTTCTTGGCTTGTATCTATGACTCTCAAGTGCCTACCTTCTTGGCTTGTATATGTGACTCTCAAGTGCCCACCTTCTTGGCTTGTATCTGTGACTCTCAAGTGCCTACCTTCTTGGGCTTGTATCTATGACTCTCAAGTGTCTACCTTCTTGGGCTTGTGTCTGTTACTCTCAAGTGCCTACCTTCTTGGGCTTGTATCTATGACTCTCAAGTGCCTACCTTCTTGGGTTTGTATCTATGACTCTCAAATGCCTACCTTCTTGGGTTTGTATCTATGACTCTCAAGTGTCTACCTTCTTGGGTTTGTATCTGTTACTCTCAAGTGCCTACCTTCTTGACTTGTATCTGTGACTCTCAAGTGTCTACCTTCTTGGGCTTGTATCTGTGACTCTCAAGTGCCTACCTTCTTGGCTTGTATCTGTGACTCTCAAGTGCCTACCTTCTTGGCTTGTATATGTGACTCTCAAGTGCCTACCTTCTTGGCTTGTATCTATGACTCTCAAGTGCCTACCTTCTTGGCTTGTATATGTGACTCTCAAGTGCCCACCTTCTTGGCTTGTATCTGTGACTCTCAAGTGCCTACCTTCTTGGGCTTGTATCTATGACTCTCAAGTGTCTACCTTCTTGGGCTTGTGTCTGTTACTCTCAAGTGCCTACCTTCTTGGGCTTGTATCTATGACTCTCAAGTGCCTACCTTCTTGGGTTTGTATCTATGACTCTCAAATGCCTACCTTCTTGGGTTTGTATCTATGACTCTCAAGTGTCTACCTTCTTGGGTTTGTATCTGTTACTCTCAAGTGTCTACCTTCTTGGGTTTGTATCTGTGACTCTCAAGTGTCTACCTTCTTGGGTTTGTATCTGTTACTCTCAAGTGTCTACCTTCTTGGGTTTGTATCTGTTACTCTCAAGTGCCCACCTTCTTGGGTTTGTATCTGTGACTCTCAAGTGTCTACCTTCTTGGGTTTGTATCTGTTACTCTCAAGTGTCTACCTTCTTGGGTTTGTATCTGTGACTCTCAAGTGTCTACCTTCTTGGGTTTGTATCTGTGACTCTCAAGTGCCTACCTTCTTGGGTTTGTATCTGTTACTCTCAAATGTCTACCTTCTTGGGTTTGTATCTGTGACTCTCAAGTGTCTACCTTCTTGGGTTTGTATCTGTGACTCTCAAGTGTCTACCTTCTTGGGTTTGTATCTGTGACTCTCAAGTGCCTACCTTCTTGGGTTTGTATCTGTTACTCTCAAATGTCTACCTTCTTGGGTTTGTATCTGTGACTCTCAAGTGTCTACCTTCTTGGGTTTGTATCTGTTACTCTCAAGTGTCTACCTTCTTGGGTTTGTATCTGTGACTCTCAAATGCCTACCTTCTTGGCTTGTATCTGTGACTCTCAAGTGCCCACCTTCTTGGGTTTGTATCTATGACTCTCAAGTGCCTACCTTCTTGGGTTTGTATCTGTGACTCTCAAGTGTGTAGCGATACGATGACTTCTTTGAAGTGCGACTTTTCTTGGTGGCTCCACCTGTTGTGTCCTTGCGGTGTCGTATGGACAGGAGACCATCCGCCATCCCAACCACCACCACCTTGTTGTCAGGCTGCAAACATTTACACAACCACTGGACACTGCCTCTTCACAAATATATTTATCAAGTCAAGATGATTTATAACAAGTTGAGCCGCACGGTTTTGGAAGCTAGCAAAACATGTCAAATGCTATGCTAGTCTTTGGAAACAAAGTTAGTTTTGCTATTATTCATAACCATGTGTAATTGTCCCTCACAACTGATAATGGATATTATTAATTGTAACTAAACAGGTGCTCATTGAAGACAATTAGTCTCAACGTTATGTGCCAGGTGGCGCACCTTGTTTCTATGCAAATACAAAGTTAGTCACCATGTGGCAGCACTGATCAGCAAACTCCCCTGCTACCATGAACAGCAACAAGGCTTTAATTAGAAATGCCCAAGACATCAAAGCCTAACAAAAATATGCAAATGACAATATTTCATACATTTACACACCAGCAGCTGCTGTTACATGTATTCCATGAAAACCTACACCAGTAACACACATGCTTTTATCTTATTAGTAATCACGACTACATTGTTATTCACATACACTTGTATTGCAAATTATCTGGAATAAGCAAGTTCTGGCTGATAATGCCATCAACTAAAGCAGCAAGAGTTAGCTACATGGTTCTTTTGAAAACTACCACACACATAAACACAGGTGTTTACCACCTACACATACATCAGAATGAATACTTTTATTCAGTTTTACACAACAAAATGGCACAGTTGACACAAAAAGAGACCAATGGTCAGACATACCGCAATGGCCGCACTGAGAATGGATGAAGGGTAGTCTAGTGTGTGGACCACCTGGTACGTCCCAACATCGTAGATCTTCAAGTGTCTGTTACCATGGCAACACACTTCAGTAAATATAATTGTTTACATTTAAACTAGCAAGTAATTGATCCATATTGCCAGCATTTGCCAAATGATTATTATTAGTTCTAACAAAGTCCTGTATGTGAATATTCATGCTTCAAACACAGTAAACATTTGCATAAAATAAACCACGGTGCTCAAACATTATCTATAATGAATAATTTTTTATCAAAAGTATTCTTAATCATAAAAATTTTTCACAAATTCCTGAGAAAAAAAATTCCTGATAATATTTTCATTTAAAATGTCCCAATCTCATTATGAAATAACATGAGGATTTAAAACGTAACATGTCAGAAGTTTTGAAATCAATACCAATAAAAAAAGTTCTGATTCAATACTGCATGACAGAGTGGTGTTACCTGTCCAGTGAGACTGATGTGATTCTCTCATAGTTGTTACAGAATCCCAGACTCGTCACTGTCTTGTGATGGTCACTGAAGGTTGTCAACAGTTTCCCCCCCGGCCAGAGCATCCCATACTTTAATCACGTTTCCACCTGGTGGAAAGAACACACACCACACACTGTAACTGTCAATGTTTCATGGTGACTGGAGCAGGGACCACCAGGTGGCTTCTTCTGTAGGGTTTGGGGAAATTATATATTTCTGTTGCAAAAGGTTTCCAGTCTGTGTGTGTGTGTGTGTGTGTGTGTGTGCGTGCGTGCGTGTGTGGGTGTGCGTGTGGGTGCGTGTGGGTGCGTTTTGGGTGCGTGGGGTGTGTGTTGTGTGTGTGCATGCGTGCATGTGTTTGTTGTGGTGTGTATGTGTGTGTTGTGTGGGCGTGTGTGCATGTGTTGTGATGCATGTGTGCGTGTGTTGCGGTGTGTGTGCATGCATGTGTATGTGGCATGTATATGCATGTGTGTTTGTGGCATGCATGTACACGTGCGTGCATGTGTCTATGCATCTACACGTCCATGATGAACTAAATTATATCTCACTTGTATATACATTTATACATCAGTAGTAAATAGTGAAGTATTGACATGTTCTAAATTACACAAAGAAAAACGTATACCAAAAATTTTAAAAATGTATTTGACTGTGTCCGAGACCAAGAGATCACTCTCATGGGAAACACTTGAATTTTACAGAGACAACGTTCATGTCCACATTTAATATGACAAGAAGAAAGGAAGAATTGACAGTGACTGAAAATTGTCACTTAAAAGAAGACACGTGTTAGTGGACTCACCGGCAGACAGGAAGAGTCCACCGCCTGGATACATGAGGACACACTCAACTGGACAGCCATGGTCCACTGTGAGGACACTGTCAGGTGACCGCTGGTCAAACAACTTGACCGTGTGGTCGTAGGACCCTACAACAGAAGCTCTCATTTGTCAGTAGTCTGTGACCTAGTAATGTACTACACATGTAAGTCCCTGTAGCAGCGAACTGACAGTTTAAAGTATTTTATTCTTCTGAAATTTGGTGCACTATGGAGGCATTGTTCGCCACATAATTACCTCAGGTAGGATTAAGTCCCTCGAGAAAAGCAAATCATATTGCAAACACATCAGTGAATAATAAAAATACACTGCCAGTTGGCACTGGTAGATGAGAGACTGAAGATGTCAGGAAGTGAATGAACATGGAATGATGGCAGAGGACCTTGGTGTTGGGGATGTGATACAGTTACACCGCCCCTAAGTTAGCATATCAATATATAAACTATTGCAATTTGCCATGTAATATTATAATGACTGAAATGGATGTATTCCCAAATTGTGTTTCACTCTTTGTTATGGTGTAACTAGACATTTTAATTTGTTCATTATTCAGTACGTCTATCGAGGTTTAATTTGCCCAAATGACTGCCTGGGATCCAACAGGGACTTGGCAGTAGGCACACTCCCTGTGCAATCATTCCCGTGTACACAGCGAATGACATCAGCCACTTGGCAACATCACATTAATCACGTGAATCCACAATAAGCTTGTAATTAATTTCCCCGGGCCTTCCCACATCAAACGTCTACATTTCCCCAGGAATAGCCCCTGAATCCCGGGGAGCTGGGCCCACCAAGATTCCTCGGCATCCCTCAATCTTCATAAACAGGTCATTTACTGCTAATTCAGATAGGTGCATGCAAACATGTGCTACTGAGGCCACTTGACATACCCCGGCCTTGTAGTGGCCTTGATTAATTACCCCACCCCACCTGGTGTAGTAACTACCACTACAGCGTATAATACCTTGCTACCGTCCCACTGGCTGGGGAGAGCTGGGGAGGGGAGGCACACCAGCACACGGGGTGATATCTGAGAACAGCGGTGTTTTCAGATAGGAGATTCTGAATTATTGCGCATGATTCTGTACAAGGCTGCTCTGTACAAGGCTGCGTCGCGCGGCCAGGATTAGGCAGATATCCCACTTAGACGCGCGCGGCTATCTCGCACACAAAAACGCATGTATCCAAGTGAGGCACACTTGTATGTGTGCACGTTTTGATGATTTACGCCGAATGACACGATGCCCTTTTGTAGTCTGTGATTGCGTCTGTTTTCTCGGATCTGTGGGTGGGCTGCGAGCCAAGGATCATGAGCCATGGGATGCATGAGCCATGGATCATGAGCCAAGGATCATGAGCCATGGATCATGAGCCAAATGGATCATGAGCCAAGGATCATGAGCCATGGATCATGAGCCAAGGACTACCTGGATCATGATCATAAAACAATCGGCTCATGACAGGCCATGTCTATGGGCCAATGGTTCTTTCAAATTATACTTACTAACTATTGATTTAAATAAAACAATCACCTATAGATACAGATATATATATATATATATATAATTATATATATATATATATATATATATATATATATATATTATATGTATATATATATATATTATATATATATATATATATATATAATATATATATATATATATGTATATATATATATATATTTTATATATATATCATATCAGATTCCACTTTTTTATTGCATTTTCTTATTTACAGTATTACAAAATCAGGTTTCTCATAAGGCCAACAAATGCTACCACCTCAAATGATACATTTCAGGGTTTTATTTAATATCAATTTAATGAATTACGGCTTAATAAGTCTGAATTCCTTAAAGTTTTTATATAAAGATAAGTAGTGTATACCTTCTGGCACAACAACATTATAAGATTAATGTGGAGATGGCAGAAAAAGTGGATGGACGGACGGACGGACGGACGGACGGACAGAAATAAGTCGATAGCAAATAGATAAACATAAATTGTGTAGATTAATCCTTACAATAATCATCAATTATCATAAAACAGTTTGGTAAAATAAAAATAAATGTAGCTGTAGCTTACAACAGATGTTATTGGACAGTGAGAAATCAGAACAGTTTCAAAATTTCTACTCCATAAACACACACGCCCACCGGCACGCACGCACGCAAGGAGTTTAACAATCAAATTCAGCTCACCGAGACGAACGACAAACCATTACGGCAGTGACACTCATCCGGTGCATCCTACCTCCATCTGTCGTTCATCCGCCAATTCTAATTTCTATCCCGCAGCCTTTATAGCCAATGAAATTGCTCATGAGGATCGCACTAGTCAGCGACTCCACTCATAAACGTAACCAGTACCAGTTGGTAATTAAACCCCGCGAGAGATAAGTCACGCTGCAGCCCAGACCAGACTGCTGATCACTGAGGCATCTGTCCTGATGTCCCGATAATCCGCAATGGGTTGGCCAGGATCAAATGAAAGCCCCGATATTCTCCCCGATGCTCGCCAATAAATCAGATATAACAAATACACCTTGCGAGGGAGTGATGCCGGCAGAGACGATGTAATTACACGAGTGGCAAACTACGTGGGAATGGACCATGCACATTTAGCCGGGTCGTACCTACGCAGAGACACTCAAAGTCTGGCTTCAATTTATTTCTAAGCTACAAATTGGAATACGGCACCATCACCATGCACTATGGCACTGGCACCGCACGGTACGGACGGTGCCACTGGATGGATGCGCGGCACGCGTAACATATTGCTCAATATTAGCTGATGCATGCGGGTAAACTTTCAATTTAAAATAATTATTTTTCCACATAGCTGGGGATAAATGTGGCGTGTGGAGGGAGTGAGGGGGGAGGGAGAGAGGAAGTAAGGGGGTGAGGGGGGGGGATGGGGACGGGGAGTTTAATGGGGTAATTCACTGGCATCTTGCAACTCAACACATGTACATATGAATAATATCTTCACTGTGTGGAGGAATCATAGATATATCTGATATGCACATTACATTATACATTACATTACACATTACATTACATTACATTAAGACCTGCATTAGCTTCTCAACTGAACTAGAACTGTATTGCTCAAAATAATTGGAATTTTTATCAATTTTAATTGGCTTAAGAAGAAACAGACTTAAAACAGATATGAATGTCACAAAGTTGATGTGGGAGGGAGGGGGAGGGAGGGATGTAGGAGGGACGGATGTAGGGAGAGGGAGGGATGTAGGGAGGGAGGTAGGGAGAGAGTGAGGGAGAGGGAGGTAGAGAGGTAGGGAGAGAGGGAGGGAGAGGGTGGTAGGGAGGGAGGTAGGGAGAGAGTGATGGAGGTAGGGAGGGAGAGGAAAGTCAGAGAAAGGAGAATGAGAGAGAGAGAGACAGAGAGGAGAGAGATAGATTGAGACGGATGGTAGGGAGAGATGGACAGATAGGGAGAGCAGGAGAGAGGGGGGAGTGTAAGGGGAGTAGAAGGGGGAGGGGACAAGGGAGTGGCTGGCAGTTTGTTTCCCCAGTGCAGTAAATGAGGACTTGTGAAAGCACTGGACTTACAGGCACAGACAGTGTCTTCAGTGGGTGACACGTGTTAGTGGGATTAACACTTCCTCACACGACTGCTGACTACAGACACACAGACACACAGACACACACATACCCCAACACAATGGACACATACATGTAGGAGAGATGGACAGAGGGGCTGAAGCAGTAATGGACGAATGAAACATGACGGATGGATGGACGGACGGACGGACGGGCTAACGGAAACATGACGGACAGACGGATGGACAGACTAATGGAAACATGACGGGACGGATGGACAGACTAACGGAAACATGACCGGTGGACGGACGGACGGGCTAATGGAAACATGACGGACGGACGGACGGACAGACTAACGGAAACATGACGGATGGACGGAAACTTGACGAACGGATGGACGGACAGACGGACGGACAGAAGCATGACGAACAGACAGACAAATGTAACACTGATGGACAGACACAAAGTGACAACCTGAAAGTCACACTAATAGATGAACATGACAGAGACACACAAATGGCGAGACAGACAGACGGACAGACTGATGGAAGGCCAGCACCCTGTTGGACACAAGACAGGGACGAAGTGAAACAGACACCGCCAGAGACTGGACAAGGCCCACCTGTGAGAAGTATGTCCTTGCTGGCCCTGCTGGTCACTCCACACCGCACATAGTCCTACAAGACAACACACAACTTACAGACTATTGAAAATGGTCTGATAATATCTTTATTGCACATACTTCACATAAATGGCGTCATAACATTAACAATGTCATCAAACCTGCATATATGATAATCAATCTAGACATGTCTAGATTTTTGTTATTAGTCATTCAGGGAGAAAATAAGTAAATCAATACACCCTTTAGAAATAGCTAACTACGGAAACCTGCGAATGACCTATTAACATGGTGCCATAACAACCTTTAAAAAAATAATAAAATACTATTAACGTAACTGATATTTCAAGTCAATACTTGCAATCAAAAGAATGGAGGACAACATTGTCTGCAAAGTGGACAATGAACACAAAAGTGCAGTAATCAGCCAGACATGTTTGTTGCTGTGTAACATCAGACTCAGTGTTGAAGATAAAAACACACCATCCCCTGACCGCAGGCACAGAACTGTGTCAGTGACACGAGGCTGGGTCATGTGATTAATAACTGGGTCAGGTCATATGTATGTCAGGTCAGTGACAACTGACAATGGGGTCAGGTCAGCATAGCGTTATCTAGAGACCCGTCCACCCGTCATTTGGATGGGCAATTTCAAATATGGACGGGGGAAATTTTTCGAGGACGGGCTACAACCCGTCACAGTGTGATAAGGCCCCGTCCTGGCAGTTTATATGACGGGTGTCACCGTGTCATCACTGGAATATAACATGTTCTGTATCCCCCAGAAACAAATATTTCCAGTACTGTGAATTCCTAGACGGCGCTCAAAGATGCCTACCACCACACTATTCACGCGTACACTGCAGGCGTAGCAGTAGCGCAGCGCAAGAAGCTCATTTTACGCATGCGTGTAGGGCGCCTACTCACAGCGGCAGTCGTACGTGTGGTTTCATTTGCTGCTAGAGGGGTCAAAGCAATGCGTTAATGCCCCAACAACCATTTCGCAAATAGCATACGTGATTGGTTAATTCCGTTGGGGTGTCACACGTCAATAATAATGGGCATGAATTAACTAGTAACGCAAACTTCATAATACGGATTATGCGCACTTTTCAAAGCGTCAAAAATACATATAAATTACATATACGTGAGGGAATTTATATCCGTAATAAAATATACAAGTGTTATATGCCTGTATATTATTAACATTTCGACTTTATGGCGTTTATGTCTGGAGTGACTCCCGGGAATGATCAACTTTAAAACGAGGCCTCACATGGCTACGAATAAACATTACATATTATCGTCCACGCGATGCCTCCACCTCCGAAGCCGAAGGTTCGCAAACTAACCACAATAACGAAGTTTTTCACGGCAAAACCGACGCCAACTGTTACGGCAACACCTTCACCGCCGACGACATCGACTTATTATTTTATTGATGTTTTGTAGTAATTACGAAGGTAAAATGGTACTTCGTTTATGATGATTTTACAGAATGTATTATTTTGTTATGAAGAGTACGGCAATGAGGTTGTTTTTGAAGATTTATTTATAATTTGTTGTAGACATGTAACATTGCTTGAGAGTACCGACTACTGTATATAATGACTGCATAATTTACGTAATTTTGTTATTTACACTGCGACATAATGTAACTTGTTTTTTTAGTAGGCATGGTTGTAATAATTGAAAAATGTCATTAAATAAGACATTATTATATGATTGTTGTTGTGTTATTGCATATAAAAAAAAAGATAGCATAGCAAAAAAACGTCTTCCAAAATTGTAGACATGTAATCATTAGGTTTTTACCCAAAGTTGTGACTGGCAAAAATTTGATCCTGCATAAAGCAGGTCAGTGACAACAATTTAAACAGAATCAATCTGACACAATTACCTGATGCTCTCTGAAGCATGCCACTTCCGACTCGGTCGGAACGTCGTAGATTCGCACGCTCTTGTCGTCAGAGCCGCTCACAATGTGTAAGTTGTCCCTCGTGAACTTACACACGTGGACCGGCCTAAACACCAACACACATCACTGTCTCATTGATCGCGGCCGACAGAACAACACGGACCAACCAATATAGTGTGACAATGTGAACTTGTCCTGGTATTTTATCATATATTACTTTTTACATACATGGTAAACAAACCATTATTATAATGAGAATATATATATACGTATATAAATTAATGTTCTTATATTTTAATGACACCACACTGATAAATAATATTGGATACATAATATACTCTTTGCAAATACTACTTAGGAGTGATACTAAAGAGTACCAAAGGGTACAAATATAATAATTTTTAATATTGCTGAGCACAAACAATGTTGAATGTTGTAAATACAATTGAATTCAAGTATCGATTAATGGTTACAAGTACTAATCACAGTAACCATTGAGTCTAAGTACTGATGAGTCTAAGTACTGATGAGTCTAAGTACTGATGAGTCTAAGTACTGATGAGTCTAAGTACTGATGAGTCTAAGCACTGATGAGTCTAAGTAATGATGAGTCTAAGCAATGATGAGTCTAAGCACTGATGAGTCTAAGCACTGATGAGTCTAAGTACTGATGAGTCTAAGCACTGATGAGTCTAAGCACTGATGAGTCTAAGTACTGATGAGTCTAAGCACTGATGAGTCTAAGCACTGATGAGTCTAAGCACTGATGAGTCTAAGCACTGATGAGTCTAAGCACTGATGAGTCTAAGTACTGATGAATCTAAGCACTGATGAGTCTAAGCACTGATGAGTCTAAGCACTGATGAGTCTAAGTAATGATGAGTCTAAGCACTGATGAGTCTAAGCACTGATGAGTCTAAGTAATGAGTCTAAGTAACTGATGAGTCTAAGATGATGAGTCTGCACTGATGAGTCTAAGTAATGATGAGTCTAAGCACTGATGGGCTAAGTAATGAGTCTAAGTAATGATGAGTCTAAGCACTGATGAGTCTAAGCACTGATGAGTCTAAGTACTGATGAGTCTAAGCACTGATGAGTCTAAGCACTGATGAGTCTAAGCACTGATGAGTCTAAGCACTGATGAGTCTAAGTACTGATGAGTCTAAGTACTGATGAGTCTAAGTAATGATGAGTCTAAGCACTGATGAGTCTAAGCACTGATGAGTCTAAGCACTGATGAGTCTAAGCACTGATGAGTCTAAGCACTGATGAGTCTAAGCACTGATGAGTCTAAGCACTGATGAGTCTAAGCACTGATGAGTCTAAGTACTGATGAGTCTAAGTAATGATGAGTCTAAGCACTGATGAGTCTAAGCACTGATTTAGTCTAAGCACTGATGAGTCTAAGTAATGATGAGTCTAAGTACTGATGAGTCTAAGCACTGATGAGTCTAAGTACTGATGTGTCTAAGCACTGATGAGTCTTAAGTACTGATGTGTCTAAGCACTGATGTGTCTAAGTACTGATGAGTCTAAGCACTGATGAGTCTAAGTAATGATGAGTCTAAGCACTGATGAGTCTAAGCACTGATGGGTCTAAGCACTGATGAGTCTAAGCACTGATGAGTCTAAGCACTGATGAGTCTAAGCACTGATGAGTCTAAGCACTGATGAGTCTAAGCACTGATGAGTCTAAGTACTGATGAGTCTAAGTAATGATGAGTCTAAGCACTGATGAGTCTAAGCACTGATGAGGGCTAAGTTTAAAGAGTCCCCCGGGTAAGATGATTAAAATAACTAAACAATGAGTCTTTAAATAATGAGTCTATGTAAAGATGAGTCTAAGTTCATGACTACTATGAGTCTAAACTGGCAGTGAGTTAAACGGGATTAAGTCTAATCACTCATTGAAGGGGTTTACCCATTTAGTTTTAACCTGATGGTTAAAATTGGCTAGTGTGAACAAAAGGAGAAATTTCTGAAGTCAACTAAAAGTGACTTAATTAATTCCAGAATGTGAGGCTGCACTTGGTTAGAAAGCAAATCTCATGTAATAGGTTTAATATGATGGGCCCGTCACTTGGCTAAGTACTGTGACAAGAAAGTGGTCAAGAATGAAAACAAATGATGATTAAGACAAGTTCAGAAGATTTAGTGTCAAGCAACATGATCTAACCCGAAAAGTTAATTGATGATTAACTAATGATGGCTAAGAAATGGTTAAGCACTGTGAGTCTAAGCACTGACGAGTCTAAGTAATGGTGAGTCTAAGCACTGATGAGTCTAAGTAATGATGAGTCTAAGTACTGATGAGTCTAAGCACTGACGAGTCTAAGTACTGGTGAGTCTAAGTACTGATGAGTCTAAGTAATGATGAGTCTAAGTACTGATGAGTTTAAGCACTGACGAGTCTAAGTACTGGTGAGTCTAAGTACTGATGAGTCTAAGCACTGATGATCTAAACACTGATGAGTCTAAGCACTGATGAGTCTAAGCACTGACGAGTCTAAGCACTGACGAGTCTAAGCACTGACGAGTCTAAGTACTGGTGAGTCTAAGTACTGATGAGTCTAAGCACTGATGAATCTAAACACTGATGAGTCTAAGTACTGATGAGTCTAAGCACTGATGAATCTAAACACTGATGAGTCTAAGCACTGATGAGTCTAAGCACTGATGAGTCTAAGCACTGATGTGTCTAAGTAATGATGAGTCTAAGTACTGATGAGTCTAAGTAATGATGAGTCTAAGCACTGATGAGTCTAAGCACTGATGAGTCTAAGCACTGATGAGTCTAAGTAATGATGAGTCTAAGTAATGATGAGTCTAAGTAATGATGAGTCTAAGCACTGATGAGTCTAAGCACTGATGAGTCTAAGCACTGATGAGTCTAAGTACTGATGAGTCTAAGCACTGATGAGTCTAAGCACTGATGAGTCTAAGCACTGATGAGTCTAAGCACTGATGAGTCTAAGTAATGATGAATCTAAGCACTGATGAGTCTAAGCACTGATGAGTCTAAGTACTGATGAGTCTAAGTAATGATGAGTCTAAGTAATGATGAGTCTAAGCACTGATGAGTCTAAGTAATGAGTCTAAGTAATGATGAGTCTAAGTAATGATGAGTCTAAGCACTGATGAGTCTAAGCACTGATGAGTCTAAGCACTGATGAGTCTAAGCACTGATGAGTCTAAGCACTGATGAGTCTAAGTACTGATGAATCTAAGTAATGATGAGTCTAAGCCCTGATGAGTCTAAGCACTGATGAGTCTAAGTAATGATGAGTCTAAGCACTGATGAGTCTAAGTAATGAGTCTAAGTAATGATGAGTCTAAGTAATGATGAGTCTAAGCACTGATGAGTCTAAGTACTGATGAGTCTAAGTACTGATGAGTCTAAGCACTGATGAGTCTAAGCACTGATGAGTCTAAGTAATGATGAGTCTAAGTACTGATGAGTCTAAGCAATGATGAGTCTAAGCACTGATGAGTCTAAGCACTGATGAGTCTAAGCACTGATGAGTCTAAGCACTGATGAGTCTAAGCACTGATGAGTCTAAGCACTGATGAGTCTAAGTAATGATGAGTCTTTAAATAAATATGAGTCTAAGCACTGATGAGTCTAAGTAATGATGAGTCTAAGCAATGATGAGTCTAAGCACTGATGAGTCTAAGTAAGAGTCTAAGCACTGAAGAGTCTAAGCACTGATGAGTCTAAGCAATGATGAGTCTAAGCACTGATGAGTCTAAGCACTGATGAGTCTAAGTACTGATGAGTCTAAGTACTGATGAGTCTAAGCACTGATGAGTCTAAGCACTGATGAGTCTAAGTAATGATGAGTCTAAGTACTGATGAGTCTAAGTAATGATGAGTCTAAGCACTGATGAGTCTAAGCACTGATGAGTCTAAGCACTGATGAGTCTAAGCACTGATGAGTCTAAGCACTGATGAGTCTAAGCACTGATGAGTCTAAGCACTGATGAGTCTAAGTACTGATGAGTCTAAGTAATGAGTCTAAGTAATGATGAGTCTAAGTAATGATGAGTCTAAGCACTGATGAGTCTAAGTAAATGAGTCTAAGTAATGATGAGTCTAAGTAATGATGAGTCTAAGTAATGATGAGTCTAAGCACTGATGAGTCTAAGCACTGATGAGTCTAAGCACTGATGAGTCTAAGCACTGATGAGTCTAAGCACTGATGAGTCTAAGCACTGATGAGTCTAAGTACTGATGAGTCTAAGTAATGATGAGTCTAAGTACTGATGAGTCTAAGTACTGATGAGTCTAAGTACTGATGAGTCTAAGTACTGATGAGTCTAAGCACTGATGAGTCTAAGTAATGAGTCTAAGTAATGATGAGTCTAAGTAATGATGAGTCTAAGTAATGATGAGTCTAAGCACTGATGAGTCTAAGCACTGATGAGTCTAAGTGATGAGTCTAAGCACTGATGAGTCTAAGCACTGATGAGTCTAAGCACTGATGAGTCTAAGCACTGATGAGTCTAAGCACTGATGAGTCTAAGCACTGATGAGTCTAAGCACTGATGAGTCTAAGCACTGATGAGTCTAAGCACTGATGAGTCTAAGCACTGATGAGTCTAAGCACTGATGAGTCTAAGTACTGATGAGTCTAAGTACTGATGAGTCTAAGCACTGATGAGTCTAAGCACTGATGAGTCTAAGCACTGATGAGTCTAAGTAATGATGAGTCTAAGCACTGATGAGTCTAAGCACTGATGAGTCTAAGCACTGATGAGTCTAAGCACTGATGAGTCTAAGCACTGATGAGTCTAAGTACTGATGAGTCTAAGCACTGATGAGTCTAAGCACTGATGAGTCTAAGCACTGATGAGTCTAAGCACTGAAGAGTCTAAGCACTGATGAGTCTAAGCACTGATGAGTCTAAGCACTGATGAGTCTAAGCACTGATGAGTCTAAGCACTGATGAGTCTAAGCACTGATGAGTCTAAGCACTGATGAGTCTAAGTACTGATGAGTCTAAGCACTGATGAGTCTAAGCACTGATGAGTCTAAGTAAATATGAGTCTAAGCACTGATGAGTCTAAGCACTGATGAGTCTAAGCAATGATGAGTCTAAGCACTGATGAGTCTAAGCACTGATGAGTCTAAGCACTGATGAGTCTAAGCACTGATGAGTCTAAGCACTGATGAGTCTAAGCACTGATGAGTCTAAGTACTGATGAGTCTAAGCACTGATGAGTCTAAGTATGATGAGTCTAAGCACTGATGAGTCTAAGCACTGATGAGTCTAAGTAAATGAGTCTAAGCACTGATGAGTCTAAGCACTGATGAGTCTAAGTAATGAGTCTAAGTAATGATGAGTCTAAGTAATGATGAGTCTAAGTAATGATGAGTCTAAGCACTGATGAGTCTAAGCACTGATGAGTCTAAGCACTGATGAGTCTAAGCACTGATGAGTCTAAGCACTGATGAGTCTAAGCACTGATGAGTCTAAGCACTGATGAGTCTAAGCACTGATGAGTCTAAGCACTGATGAGTCTAAGCACTGATGAGTCTAAGCACTGATGAGTCTAAGCACTGATGAGTCTAAGCACTGATGAGTGTAAGCACTGATGAGTCTAACACTCGAACAAAGACTTGATGTTGTATAAACAAAAGGATACACCTCTCCCCCGCAACCCGAATGCCGTCCCACGGAAACTGGAAAAGCCTGTACGAAAACGAGTATTAAGTTTTTAATTTTTGGGGTTTTAAGCACTGAAGAGAACAAGCACCTTGATAGTTTTTAACAAATAAACAGAGTTTCTTTAAAAAATAATGATTTAGTTTTTAACACTGAAAGAGGGGCTAAAAACACTGAACAGTCTTAAGCACTTAAAAATGAATTAAGTTATGGGAAAGTTAAAGCCAAATTGAAGAGTCAGTGCCTGAAAATTAAGCCTATTTTAAACTCAGTCAAATGATGAGTCAACACTGAAATTTTTTGTTTTAAACACCTTTATCAAGAATAAATACCCGATTTTAGTCTAACCACTGAATGAGTCTAAGCACTGATGAGTCTATTTACAATGATGATCTAAGCACTGATGAGTCTAAGACTGATGAGTCTAAGCACTGATGAGTCTAAGCACTGATGAGTCTAAGCACTGATGAGTCTAAGCACTGAAGAGTCTAAGCACTGATGAGTCTAAGCACTGATGAGTCTTAAGTAATTATGAGTCTAAGCACTGATGAGTCTAAGCACTGATGTGTCTAAGCACTGATGAGTCTAAGCACTGATGAGTCTTAAGTAATTATGAGTCTAAGCACTGATGAGTCTAAGCACTGATGAGTCTAAGCACTGATGAGTCTAAGTACTGATGAGTCTAAGCACTGATGAGTCTAAGCACTGATGAGTCTTAAGTAATTATGAGTCTAAGCACTGATGAGTCTAAGCACTGATGAGTCTAAGCACTGATGAGTCTAAGCACTGAAGAGTCTAAGCACTGATGAGTCTAAGCACTGATGAGTCTAAGCACTGATGAGTCTAAGTACTGATGAGTCTAAGCACTGATGAGTCTAAGCACTGATGAGTCTTAAGTAATTATGAGTCTAAGCACTGATGAGTCTAAGCACTGATGAGTCTAAGCACTGATGAGTCTAAGCACTGAAGAGTCTAAGCACTGATGAGTCTAAGCACTGAGTCTAAGCACTGATGAGTCTAAGTACTGATGAGTCTAAGTACTGATGAGTCTAAGCACTGATGAGTCTAAGCACTGATGAGTCTTAAGTAATTATGAGTCTAAGCACTGAAGAGTCTAAGCACTGATGAGTCTAAGCACTGATGAGTCTAAGCACTGATGAGTCTAAGCACTGATGAGTCTAAGCACTGATGAGTCTAAGCACTGATGAGTCTAAGCACTGATGTGTCTAAGTAATGAGTCTAAGCACTGATGAGTCTTAAGTAATTATGAGTCTAAGCACTGATGAGTCTAAGCACTGATGTGTCTAAGTAATGAGTCTAAGCACTGGTGAGTCTTAAGTAATTATGAGTCTAAGCACTGATGAGTCTAAGCACTGATGTGTCTAAGTAATGAGTCTAAGCACTGGTGAGTCTAAGCACTCATAAATAGTACATCCACTGACCCTGTGTGACCTTTGAACACTCGCAACAAAGACTTGGTGTTTGTATCAAACAAACGGATCACACCCTCATCGCCCCCAGCAACCAGAAGCCTGCCGTCGCTACGGAAACTGCCGCAATATGCCGTGTCACGAAAGCGAGATATAGTCCGAATTACTTCATTTGTGCGAGAATTGTATATTGTCACCTGAAGAGAAACAAGCAGCCATATAGAGTAGTTCATTAACTAATTAAACAGAGAACACTTTCAAATTACAACAATAATTATTCAGTTTGCTGACATCTGAATCGCCAGTTTTGTGTCGTCAAAGACACAATTAACAGTACTTCAGTAGCACAAAATTAAAATATAAAAGAAATTATGAGTTATGGAAATGTTGAATAGACCAGTTAGTTGCAAGCCCAGTACAGTGTCCTGTAATATTCAGCCTATTGTAAACTCAGTCAAATGTTTATAGTGTCAACATCTGCAACATTTGCTTGTTCTAAAACACCATTGCATCAACAAGAATAAATACCTGTATCTTCGCGCTGTACACCACTGCACCACTGCACCACTGCAGCAGGGCAGTATTTACAATATATAATATTAGATAACTATTTTCATAATAATATGACAATGTTCCTAAAAAGAATGTTAATATTTAACCATGCTTACCTTAGCCGAACTGGTAACGGCGTAGTGATACGGTTTGACAGGTGAAAATTCTACGTGAGATACAGCTCCGCTCTCCTTTTTCGTAATTGGGAACTATAAATAACAACACAATCAAATAGTGAAATGTTCTACTTGACCACTACAAAGTATTGTACAATGTTTTACTTGACCACTACAAAGTATTGTGCAATGTTTTACTTGACCACTTCAAAGTATTGTACAATGTTTTACTTGACCACTACAAAGTATTGTGCAATGTTTTACTTGACCACTACAAAGTATTGTGTGATGTTTTACTTGACCACTTCAAAGTATTGTACAATGTTTTACTTGACCACTTCAAAGTATTGTACAACGTTTTACTTGACCACTACAAAGTATTGTACAACATTTTACTTGACCACTTTAAAGTATTGTACAATGTTTTACTTGACCACTTCAAAGTGGTGGTGTGGTGGTGTGGTGGTGTGATGGTGTGGTGGTGTGATGGTGTGGTGGTGTGGTGGTGGTGTGGTGGTGTGGTGGTGTGATGGTGGGATGGTGTGGTGGTGTGGTGGTGTCATGGTATGGTGGTGTGGTGATGGAATGGTGTGGTGGTGGAATGGTGTGATGGTGTGGTGGTGTGGTGGTGTGGTGGTGGAATGGTGTGGTGGTGTGGTGGTGGAATGGTGTGATGGTGTGGTGGTGGGATGGTGTGGTGGTGTGGTGGTGTGGTGGTGGTGGTGTGGTGGTGTGGTGTGATGGAATGGTGTGGTGGTGTGGTGGTGGAATGGTGTGATGGTGTGGTGGTGGAATGGTGTGGTGGTGTGGTGGTGGGATGGTGTGGTGGTGTGGTGGTGTGATGGTGTGATGGTGTGGTGATGGAATGGTGTGGTGGTGTGGTGGTGGTGGTGGAATGGTGTGATGGTGTGGTGGTGTGGTGGTGTGGTGGTGTGGTGGTGGTGGTGTGGTGGAATGGTGTGGTGGTGTGGTGGTGTGGTGGTGGAATGGTGTGGTGGTGTGGTGGTGTGGTGGTGTGGTGGTGTGGTGGTGTGGTGGTGTGGTGTGGTGGTGTGGTGGTGTGGTGGTGTGGTGGTGTGGTGGTGGGTCACACAGATCCTACAGCATGAGCCTCACACTGCAGCTATGAGGAGGGAGGTGGGGTCATGCAGAAGATGAAAACATTTCATGGCCAAATTTTAGGGTATATTTAGTATTATTTACTTATTTTGATGCATTTTCAACATAAAATATTAGTTATGCAGTCAGTACAGTGGGATTACAATAACTTATAAATAATTACTATACAACCTGATATTATCAAGTTTATGAAGATTTAGAATCAGCAAATACACACAGTGAAGCATCGGTGAGCCAGCAGATTTTAACATTAAACTGGTATAAGGTGAGATTATTCTAAAATGGAAAAAACCTTGTGTTCTACCACCACAAGGGGTAGACTTGGTCTAGTGCTTGTGCATCATTCTTCCCTCAACTTGTCCGTCCATCTGCACTGAAATAACTCAGTGCCTACTCCATCAGTCCTGCCCACCCACCTCCCATCTCCTCTCATCCAATCTAAATCTCTGTCTGATCACTTAAGTGCATCATCAGAACATCCGGACAACGATTCATTCCCGCTTTTAATTGCGACTCATTTAACAGCTGAGACAATCGCATGAAAATCAACGACAGTACAGCCGCCGCATAACTGATGTCGTCACACGCAAAATATACGAGAAGTCAATTACACGCACAGAAATTACACAAAGGGCCACACCGCTTCAAAATAAGTCAACTGCAACAACGGAGTCAGGGGGCATGAAGAGCAAGCAATATATTACCGCTTTCTGCCGGCGACAACAAATTATTTCGCGTTTTACAGCCGTCGACGAGCTATTCTAGCGAATTAAACTGCGCAGCTTATCTGCGGCTTAATCAAAGATGCTATAATTCAATAGTGGGCTTGTATTAGGTTGCTCTCTGTCGTTACTGAATCGCTGCGTTCTGACACTTAATCTATCAAACGCCACTGCCATGCCAGCAGCGAGATGGCACGCAATGTGAATGTGTGCATGATTGCGGAAACGTGACGACAGAATTAAAACCTAATCGGATCTGTTCTCAATCGGCGACAATTTTCCGCAGAATTACATTGAGTTCGTCCGTCCCCATTAAGCTGTCTACTGAAAAAATTATTTAGTGTACAGCCGAGGCACAGACACTGTCTGTGGTCAGTCTATACAGGGTTTGGAGTGAACTTTCCAGGAATCTTTCCGCAAAAACACTCGGATAACATAGTCTACAAGACAACAAAGTGGATTTATGTAATCTGTGACATGCGGCTACAGTGTAGGAACTAGGAATAAGGTTAGAGACTTAGAGAGACTGCGGGAACAACATCTACAACTGACAACAGTGATAGTAAAGGTGACCTGTAGTGTCTCAGACCACTCATTTCTCAGTCCATTCACTCACGTCCCAGTCCATTCATTCACGTCTCAGTCCTTTCATTCATGTCTCAGTCTATTCACTCATGCCTCAGGTCATTCACTTTTAAAAAGGATAGTGTGTTATTCACTCATTTCCCAGCCCATCCACTAATTTCTCGGTCCTTCCTGGGTTCAAGCCATTCACTCAAGTCTGTCTAGTCACTAGTATCTCTGTCCATTCACTCATATCTCAATGCACTCAGTCAAGTCCCTGTTCATTCATTCATCTCAGTCCAGTCACTCATCTTTCTTTTATCAGTCCACTCACCAGTGCATTGTAGCACCATTCATTGGTGTCACAATACACTGACTTGTGTCTCATATCTAAGTCGGCCATTCACTCAATTCAATTCATTCACTTGTACCCCAGTCCATTCACTCATTTCTAAGTCTATTCACTTGTACCTCAGTCCATTCACTCATTTCTAAATCCATTCACTTGTACCTCAGTCCATTCACTCATTTCTAAGTCCATTCACTTGTACCTCAGTCCATTCACTCATTTTTAAGTCCATTCACTTGTACCTCAGTCCATTCACTCATTTCTAAGTCCATTCACTTGTACCTCAGTCCATTCACTCATTTCTAAGTCCATGCACTTGTACCTCAGTCCATTCACTCATTTCTAAGTCCATTCACTTGTACCTCAGTCCATTCACTCATTTCTAAATCCATTCACTTGTACCCCAGTCCATTCACTCATTTCTAAGTCCATTCACTTGTACCTCAGTCCATTCACTCATTTCTAAGTCCATTCACTTGTACCTCAGTCCATTCACTCATTTCTAAGTCCATTCACTTGTACCTCAGTCCATTCACTCATTTCTAAGTCCATTCACTTGTACCTCAGTCCATTCACTCATTTCTAAGTCCATGCACTTGTACCTCAGTCCATTCATTCATTTCTAAGTCCATTCACTTGTACCTCAGTCGACTCAAGCAGTTCTCACTCAATTGTCTATCCATTCACTTGTGTTTTAGTCACTCAGAATAATTCAAATTTAGCTAATTTGTTTATTTCACAAAGAAACAACAAATTAATTTATGTCATGAAGAAATGACAAAGAAAACTAGAAGTATTAAACCACAAGAGCCTGAGAAAAGTCAACATTTAATAATATTAATCCACAACAAAAATATCCATGAAAACCAAAGAAAAATGACATGCATACAATGACACCAGTCGATCCACACATTAAGATTAGTCTTGGCATTGTTCTCAATTAACTCTGCAGCAAGTCATTATGTTGACTGGGTAACCTGTGTACCGCAGGCTTGCACTTTCTGGTACACAGGCAGGCATCAGACATGTTTGCAAGGCATCCATATTTTGGAAACTTTGGAAGTCTAGTGGACACCTACCATGCTCATATTTAGGAATCTACAGAAAAAACGAGTCTGCACTTAAAAAAACCTCAAGTAGTAACTTTTTTCAATGATATAAATGATGTCACTCCTCCTTGACCAGTTGTTTCCTTAACGTGTTCCCACCTTTCAATCATGAGTATTGTTGACTGTGATATATAATACATACAGTGGTCCAATTTCCCATGCACATACACCACTTGTGCTGCTGATATTTTTTATCAATCTCAAGGGACACCTCCATGACCACCTCCATGACCACCTCCATGACCACCTCCATGACCACCTCCATGGACACTTCCATGGACACCTCCATGGACACCTCCATGACCACCTCCATGACCACCTCCATGACCACCTCCATGACCACCTCCATGACCACCTCCATGACCACCTCCATGACCACCTCCATGGATTCTTCCATGGACACCTCCATGGACACCTCCATGGACACTTCCATGACCACTTCCATGACCACTTCCATGACCACCTCCATGGACACCTCCATGACCACCTCCATGACCACCTCCATGACCACCTCCATTGACACTTCCATGGACACCTCCATGACCACCTCCATGACCACCTCCATGACCACCTCCATGACCACCTCCATGGATACTTCCATGACCACCTCCATGACCACCTCCATGACCACCTCCATGGACACTTCCACGGACACCGCCATGACCACCTCCATGACCACCTCCGTGGACACTTCCGTGGACACTTCCATGACCACCTCCATGGACACCTCCATGACAACCTCCATGACCACCTCCATGGATACTTCCATGGACACCTCCATGACCACCTCCATGACCACCTCCATGGACACTTCCATGGACACCTCCATGACCACCTCCATGACCACCTCCGTGGACACTTCCATGACCACCTCCATGGACACTTCCATGGACACCTCCATGACAACCTCCATGACCACCTCCATGGATACTTCCATGGACATTTCCATGGACATTTCCATGGACACCTCCATGGACACCTCCATGACCACCTCCGTGGACACTTCCATGGACACTTCCATGACCACTTCCGTGGACACCTCCGTGACCACCTCCGTGACCACCTCCATGACCACCTCCATGGATACTTCCATGGACACTTCCATGGACACGTCCATGACCACCTCCATGACCACCTCCACGACCACCTCCATGACCACCTCCATGACCACTTCCATGGACACTTCCATGGACACCTCCATGACCACCTCCATGACCACCTCCATTACCACTTCCATGACCACCTCCATGACCACCTCCATGACCACCTCCATGGACACTTCCATGGACACCTCCATGACCACCTCCATGGACACTTCCATGACCACCTCCATGGACACTTCCATGGACACCTCCATGACCATTTCCATGGGCACCTCCATCATGCTCTGTGGACACCTCCATACAGCCAGTAGCCCAAGATGGCTACACTCATGCCAGATCCAAAAGCAGTATGATGCGCAGTGCTTAAGCTTAAGCTAACTTCAACTAATCCTAAACTTACCCGAAACCCTAACCTGACACTGCTATCAAAAGACCCCTCGACACAATACTGATATTACGGTAAGCAACGCGTAGTGGCCATGGATGGCGATGACACTGCGTTACCGGTGAGTTTTACGTGAGTTTGTTTTGTGAAGTTTATTTGTTTAAATAATGTTAGTGATGTTATGTTGTAATTTAGTGTGTATATACATATCCATATAAAATATGTGAGGAATAGTTTGGTGGTTGTAGTCTTTTTCATAGATAAGTCAGAAAGTTAAAGTTTGCCCGGGACTGATTTTGCGGCGGAGGACATGAAGGAAAATATTCAAGCGATATTTGTTTATATATAGCTGCGAATTTTTGAATCGAATAGTGGGAAAACATTCGAATATTCAAAATTTCAACTACAAATTGAATATTCGTCCCATCCTTAATACAACAATTACGATAGATAGTTACCAGTGGCCAGCTTAACACAGGACTTATCATCTGTTATTTAAATCTAACAGTCACACTTTGGATTATGTTGTGATTTTAGTAAATCATTAAGGGTTATAATGGGAGTAAAATGCGACCATGGAAAGCCAGGAAACAAAATATTCTAGTAGAATGTTTTGTTATGATTGTATGTATACATTAGTTGATCTATTAATAAAAAATACTGTTGACATTTATCCAAATACTCAGTAGTTGCAGGAGAGTTAGTGAGCTGTAATCTTGCATGAATAAAATGTGACATTTTTAATGTGACAAATGATCTATAATTTTGGGAGGCACTGTGAGACCATGACAAGAATCAAAACAGAGATTTCTTGTGTATATAATAGTGGCATTACAACATGGAGTGTCAATACAAAATTAGATCAAATGTCAAGAATAGAGTTTCGGAAAAAAATAGGCACACCATAAACAAATTTGTGTTTTGGGTGGCATCAAGATGCCTTCAGAAGGCTTTGGTCAAATTCAGATTTCTTGTGTGGCATTACAATGGGAAATGCGTAAGCAAAACCAGAAATAGCTTATTATCATGTTAAAGGGATACTCCAGTCAGTGAGAGGTTCACAATATTTATTAACTTACATAGGTTGTGCCTAGTAACTGTGCACAAAGATCGTTAATAAACAATTAGTTGTAGTTTAATGGTATAAAAAACATGCTATCTCAGATTCAGGGTGCTGCCATCTTGAGACTTATGCACCAGTGACGTAAACCAAATCGTTTACGTCACTGGTGCATTGTTGAAAAAGGCAAGGATTGGCAGAATCTTCGCTAATAATTGTGATTGTGACGTAAGCAACCCGCGATGTACTGGATACATCAAATACCATTGGACAGACATATTAGGATGTTCGAACGTGCATGCGCCAGTGACGTAAGCGGTTTACATCACTGGCGCATAAGTCTCAAGATGGCAGCGCCATGAATCCAACATGGAGTGTTTCTGATACAATTATACTGTAATTTAATTGTTTATTAACGATATTTGTGCACAATTACTATGCACAACCAATATATTAATAATATTATACAGATGTACGTAAATGTTGTGAATCTCTCACTGATTGGAGTATCCCTTTAACATATCAGTATATGCCAATACTGATATCTATGGCTATCTCTGGACACATGCTCTGTGGACGGTCAAGTACATTTCACCGTTTTTGATTGATTTGACATGGAATGTCCCCGATAGTATTAAAGTGGAAACTACAGGCAACTTTTCAGTTTAACATGGATCTAACGTGTTGTTGACATAAACACCAGCTAGCCACTTGTAACAGATCAGTGAGAGGTGAGAAACCAGAATCAACCAACAACCCAACAGTAGACAGCTGGAATCAACCAGAGGCCAAATGGTCAGCGAATACACAAGTCCGTGAATACACAAGTCATGCTAGGCAAAACCAGGCAAAAGTTAGCTTTGTGGGAGGCCCAGAAATGCCCTTAGAAACGTTCTATCAAAAAAAAGTGTGTGTATTACCTCATTAACCGAAGACATATCAATGCAAAAATCAGAGAAAAGGTTCACTTAAAGACATTTTTGGGAAAAAATAAGTAAACTTAAAATGTACTTGGTGAAAGTATTAACACAAATTACATTTCAACACAACATAATCGTTGTATATATTATGCTAAAGTTTATTTCCAAAATGACATGTGATGACAATGGACAACATATACCATATTATGAATGAGCAATTTCAAAACTAATGCATTTGTTTTTAACAAGACATTATATAATGTACTGACACTATTAGCCGCCAGGTAGTTTGTGTTGAAGACATGTACCACCAGATGACAGCAGCATCTGCATATTTATAAACACAGCTAGAGCCAGGCCCAATGTCGAAAAGGATCAACTATGCCCTGTCATGCGCGGTTAAACACACACATTACATTAGCAAGCACAATGCAGTTATTAGACAGATAACAAATAAACAATATAACTACTTCGGCTGACAGCGAAGTCAGTGTCAACGACACGGCCGCGACGCACGACCGTGCCCACCTTGCCCTACGCGAGTTAGTCGGCTACATTTGGAGCCTTTCTCTAAATACACTACAGTGTAAAACCGGCAAAACACACACTGAAGTGTTTTATTTGTAACTCAGCACCCCCAACAGTGAATATAGAACATACGCTGCGGCTACTGATTTGATTTCAGTCGTAAAAGCTGGAGCATGGACAGCGAGTTAATGAGCCACAACCACGTGAATGTTCGTTCTGCATGTAAATATGCATTATTATCACAGTTTACATTCCGATAAAATGGAGTTATGCCCACATATAGAATAGCAATATAAATGTCGAAGCCCTACCTCTAAATTTTTCCAATATAGCGTGTCACTCGTGACTTTTTCTGATATTTTGGGATGAGTTTTAATCACCGTCTTCTTATAGGGGGCCGCCATCTTGAAAATACTCTCTAAACCATTCTACTGTATTTTGGTTAAACTGGGGGAACACTGAGAACTATTCCAACTATATTGTTCTATATTATTTTGTGATACGAATAACCTCTCTAACGTGTATTAAATGTTTACTCTATAAGGCTCTTGGTTAAGCCGTACGTCATCGCAGTAACTGGGGTCAGGACTGGGTTCATCGTATGAATTAATAACATTGCATTGTGGGATGCATTAAAGTACAGCGGGCGCTCGAAGAATTTATTTCCTTTGATACGCCGCGTGTCATCTGTTTGAATTAAAAGTGCGCAAACTCAGCCGGCGGGCGTCAAAAACGAAAACGCCTTCACAGGGCGCTGGCAGATGGAAGACGACATGGAAAGCGGGGTCTACGAGACTCCGGTAGGTGCTGTCTTAGCGCGGAGAGTGGTTGTTTTGGAGTGTCAACGCGAGCGCGTGCCGCAGCGTTTGAGTGGCGCGGCCCGCGGCGCTGTTGATAGCGCGCCAGTTCAGTAGCGCGTGGTCAGACCGGCTGATTGTTGTTGTGGTCATTCACGCGTACGCGTGCTGCCAATCGGGTGTTCTGTTCCGCGTTCCGCGAGTCGGAGGGAGTGACAGTCGGCGCACACGGGACGGACGTTGCCAGTGAAGAGAAGTTTGTGTGTGGTTTAGCGCCGCCCTTTACACGACGAGTTTTTAGCGTCTACCGGAAAACTGGCTTTACCGTGGCCCGCGTGGTACTACGGGGCTTGGAGAATGCTTGCCAACCCCGCCGCCATCCACCCTGCCGCATATATGCCGCACCCTGGTGATTCCCCGGGTATGCCCGGATTGAAACCAGTCTCCGCGGTAGGATGGGCACATTTCATTGTTTGATGATTTTTGTTGCGATTCAGCGAACTTTATATCCGAGTTTTCTACTTTGGAAACGCGCGCGACGGAGCGTTTTTCGTCTCGCGCAATACTTCATGTGTTATTAATCTGAATTGTTTTGAGGAAAAAATTGTTTATATAATAATAAATGTGTTTCATTGCTTTACAACATATTAACATCTAGCAACTAAATTATTCTGTTCTGATTATATGCCATTTATGACATTCTTGTATTTTCTAAATTATATTACATGTTGTTACAAATAACATAACTTGGTTAAGTGTTTAGTTAAACTTGAAATGTTCTATTTATTTTAGACGAAGGAAGACTTGAACGATGCAGACATGGATTCGGAACCGGGAAGCGAAAAGGAAGATGCTAACGAAATCGAGTCTGAAAAACTGGACGCATCTCACAGGGAAATCATAGAGAAACTGAAGAGGCAAGAAATGGAAGAACGACAGGAGATAGAAAGGGAGCTGGAGGAAGCCAAGAGGGAAGCATCTATTCAGGCAACACACGAGAGAATCCGGGCACACGAGAACGACTTGGGCAAGGAAGACAACAGGGACACTGCGAGTAGTCATGACTCGGACAGCGAACAACAGTTGGAAATTAAAATGCAACGGCCACTAGGGCTACTTGCTTCACATGGTCTCACAACAAAGTCTCACAGCAGTCATAGTCTCTACGAGAAAGAACGGGAAAAAGAACGGGAGAAAGCTGAGCGGGAGAAAGCGGAACGGGAAAAGACAGTGGAGCGGGAAAATGACATGATAGTGCCGTCTCCCACAAGTAAGGATGAAGACCGAGAAACGCCTGACGAGTGGGCACAGGACCAGAACATTGGGTTGGACTATAGTCGAACTGGGCCGACCTTCAATGAGAGGGCCTTCATGCCCTCGCCCCCTCTCTCGTCTCCCCAGCAGAACTCCAATGACCTGCTGGGAGCCTCACCTGGACATCACTGGACATTTGAAGAACAGTTCAAGCAAGTAAGTACACACTTACATCATCATGCTACATTCCTAGTGAGTGTCCTACTGAAACACTGACAAACTGACTGAAGTTTTAAATCACTGTTTTATTTTAATGTGTTTTTTTTGCTTTCTTTGTACATGTAAATTGCAAATTAGTTTTATTAGTGTAGTTTATTGTTTTAAAGGTATTGTTTGTTTCATATTAATATTTTGTTGTCGTTATTCTTTATAAAGTCACAGTTTTTGTGTGCATAAAGTTGGACTGATTGGAGGGTTACAACAGTTGACACCCACGTAGACTGTTTATGTTTACTAGATATACAGCATTTGTTGCTTCTTATCTAAATGGTTTAAATGATTTGACTTCACAGATCAATAGACATAAAGATAAGACATATGGTTACTGTCACTAGAAGTGTATTTAGCGTGCTGTTCCAGCAACTAATTTGTTTTGTTATGTAAAACTTATGATCTTCTGAAGACAGTATTCTTACTAATTTTATAACAGAAAACATGTTTTTATGGCCCTTATATATATTTGCATTGGGAATTAAACATTTACTAGACCCTAGAAAGTATAATAAATATATAATAGTGTGTATATATATATATATATATATATATATATATATATATATATATATATATATATATATACAATAATATATATATATATATATATATATATATATATATATATATATATATATATATATATTAAATATATAACAATTATCAAATTATTTAAAACCACTAATGTATCTAGATTACATTTTGTTATCAGAACAAATTAAAACAAATTTATTTAAAAACTAACTGTATGAAATATTTTTTAAGTTATACATTTCATAACAGATTTGTGGAAACCTTTTTCCAGCAATAAGTAATGACTGCTAACTAGATACGTTAACACTGACCATTGTTTAAATATATTTTGATGTAACTGACCACCTTCTGGAAGCTAGTTAGTTATTCACCATGAGACAAAATATGAGTGATTACTTCTGGGACTGGAGACAGTGATGTCCGCACGGAGTTGACACGATGACAGTCACTTCCATGTGGGCAGTTGATGCTAACTGATCACCTCCCCTTGCATTTCTGCCTGCCTCGCTGCATCAACATTGTTCTTAATTAGGCCGACACATTATTGTTCTAACTGCTAATTTGAAACAATAACTGTCATGTGAGTAATTGTATAACTTTGAGCTGCCTCATGTTGGCACCCTAATCAGGAACTTTCTGTTGTGTCCATTCACATTTAACTGAACTAATCACACTGTCTTATAAGCATATGGTGAATTATGGTTTTAATTAAATGAACTGATGTAGCTTCTTTGAGTAAAATAACAAATGCCATCCTAGTAAATAGGGTTATTTTATTTATAGAAAAGACATGAAATATTATAAATACACATTGCACAAATAAGCAGTAAACAGTAAAATGTTTCTACTATTCAGCAACTTAAATATAACACTTTAAATTCCATAAGAGAAAATTTTATTCAAAGACATACAAGTAGTTTAAATACTTAAGTTGATACAATTATTATTATAAATAAAAGTTTAGATAATTGGTAATTCATTTTTAAATAGTTATTTATTAATTAACTTATATTAATTTTTTTTATTAGTGTATTCCATGTTTTGGAAATTAATTGTGAGCAGAGCTTTGTGATATGATTTTTAGAGACTTCTAAAATGTTGATTCCGAATGGCAGTTTTATCCTACGCATGTAAATAAAGCTGCTGTTTTGGCAGGGCAATTATGAAGCACGTCAGTGATTCCGAAGTAGCCAATTAAACAGAGACAAACTAATTCCATCAAAAAGACGGAGTAGTTCGGAAAGACTTGCGGACACAAGGAAGACTGTCCAATCACGCACCCCCAAACGAATGCATTAACAATTCATGTAGCTCCTCAGCAAATTGGCTACTTGGAATTAATCAGTGGTCAAGGACCCAGTGTTAGCCAGACACATAATTGGTACTTAAGAAAGTTTGACCAAGCGGTCAGAGAAAACGTCTCGGTCACTTTGGTGCTGTGCAGATGGTGGACCGCGCAGATTTCTTTTGTTTGCAAAATAACCTAGAACTCAAGAAAATGCTCTTGTTCTGTCATGTTTTTATGTAATTAATAATCTCTTACGAGAATCTTTTTAGTAAAAATTGTAAATATCCAATGTGGCTTGTAAGTCATTTACACAAATTAAACATTGTTTCTGCTAACAAAAATGATATTATATTTCTACATATACAAATTGGAAATAAAGCGTAAGTTACTTTAGAAAGGAAATTTATTAAAAGAATATATTTTGTATATTAAAATATAAACTGTTGTCAGATATATTTTTGTAAACCAAAAAATTGTCACAAAAATGTAAATTAGTACTGTTTTTGTGATATATATCTAAATTTAAAATTGTTCTTATTAGAACGATAAATCATAATAGTTTTGTTCCAGTACAGAGAACACTTGGATTAAAGCCAGTTTTATGAATTTGTAAAGCTCTAAAATATACATATGTGCTGTCTTAATTTATTTGGTCAAATAATAATTATATACCTTTTCTATTTGTAAAGAATTTGTGTTAAGTCAGGAAATGTTGAGTGCATTTGTTAGATGGGATCTCAGCTACTTGCACAATGTTCTTGTATTTATTACCACAGTACATTTTCATTTATGGTTGTTCAATGTTTATTTTTATTAAATACATTCTTTACAAATTACATGAATTTATTACAGTTATTCACTACTAGCCAGACATTATCTGTACTTAGTCGGTGTGGCTCTAATTGCAGCATTTGTCTAACGTATCATTGTTACCAGGACAAATGCTGTCATACTATTACATAGTAATATTTTAACATTAATTAACATTTTGTAATAATTGAACTTGCTTAATCTTTACATTAAAATATTTTGTATTTATTTTTGGCAAAAAAGGTTTTGTGTATGTTTATTAATTATAAAGGCAATAATAAAACTATTATTTTCTTATTAAAAAGTTATTGTACTGTGTAGTTACCAGTAGTATGCATAAACTTATTTTATTTGCAAAAATGTAATTGTGTAAGTTCACTTTTATTTAAATGTTTTTGTATAGTGTGATATTATTGAACATGAGGAATCTCTAACTCAGCTGTATACCATTCATTGCTTATCACTAATAACAGACCTCCAAACAGGGCAAATATGGCTGAAGCAGTTAAGAAGATCCTACAATGTTGACAATCCTCAAAGGATACAGATATGTGACTTACCGGGGTACTGGTGCTACACTGGTAATAAGGAGGCAGACTATGCCTAGACAAAAAATAATAGTATCTTGTACCATTGTCAAGCTGATCAAAGTGCCATTGTTTCTGTGAAAATTACTTTGAAGTCTTCCACGTGGAGTGAATTGAAAGCTGCCCCAGGTTTTCCCAGATTATGTGTGATGTAATTTTGCAAGTGTCAATCAGTTTTTCCCACCATTTGAAGGACAGTGGCTCAGAGCTAGGGCAAGAGACCCTTAATCACAATAGTTCCACTCGGGTGTAACTGTGTTCAACCTTGGGTAGACTTGTTTACTCTGCATTGCCTCAGTTCACTCAGCCGTGTGAATGAGTAGTTGTTTATAGGCAGTGGTAGATATTTGTGTACAGAAAATCCAGGTATAATTGCAGTATGACCGAATCTTCCCTGAGAAGGAACTATTTTTTGTGATCAATTGAACAACTCTGCCAAAGTGTGTCAGATTAAAATTACATGCATAACAAAATTTACCTATTAATTTGCATGCCAGGACACGTAACTGAATAAATTTATACTCCATCAGATTGTGTTAGAATGAACAATTAGAGCATTTAAGTTTACAATTCATCGTTTTGATACAAATCCTCCGATGCTCTTGGTGGATCAGACCTAACATGTTGCAGTAGCTCGGCAATTTGACACAATAATACAATAAAAACACGCCCAGATGCTCAAACTTGCTTGTGCAAATACATTTAATTTCCATTATGTAAAATACGAATTGTTCAATTATGTTATAAATAAACAGTTTATATATATATATATATATATAAATATATATATATATATATATTAATAACAATTTGCACAGCCAATTTGATCCATTTATCTTATTTTATAACAATGGTCCATACATTGTTTTGGCTCATACGCAAATTTCAAGTTGAGCAACCCATCTTCATTCAATAAAATGCTTCATAAAGCATGCACCTAATGCGGGCAACCAGGACACACAACTATTAAAGTTAGAATGGCTTTACCAGAAACTCTTAGCCACCCATGGATGCAAAATTGCTTGCAAACCCAACTTTGGGGATAAGAACTAGAGCCATAAGGTGCGTCTGTGGAAGTACGCAATATACAAGATAACAAACTGAGGAGAGCTGACACATCTACAGGGAGTACCTGTGATGCTGGTCAATTGCTGTTTAGATTCCATATGCCTGTAGGCAGCCAGTGGAGGCCGGCTCTCATGTTAGCCAGGCTGCTAATGAGAGAGGCTTGACCAGTCAGAGCAGCAGCCTGGCCTGATAGTGCCTAATAGACACTCACATAGACTTTGATTGACTCCATTACGCACTGAGTACAGATCACTCTGGGGGTGGTTTATTCATCTGAGGGGCGTGTCGATTGGCCATAAAGAACAACCTAGCAACAATCAGCCACACTTAATCACAGTCTGTCAGACGTTCTCTTCATCAACACGCCATCTGCAACGCAAATTTGCCACAGATTTATCCGAATCCGATATGAGAAATTATATCAAGGCAGGCCGGCGAGGGAAATCTTTGATTTGATTGAAGGCAATCAGGGATGTTAGGTGCTCGTTTATGATCTAGCTGATTGGAAATAATCACCTAGCCAGCCTTGGTGTGATTGTAATCAGACAGTGAGAATTGTCTTCTTTCACCAGAAGCTGTCAGTTGTCGAAATCCAGCAGAACAGGACGACATTTGATCATGGAAGGAAATATATTCTTTTAATTAATTTTGCCATAGCGTATGTTAAAATACATAGACACATATTATAGAATAAATTAATACCATGTAGAAGAAACGTGTTAATATTAGAGCATATTGATGTAGTCAGAAAATAGAATACAAGATGTTAAAATGCAGAAACCTGTGAAGTAAATAAGCATGATTATAACAAGTACATTTTCTATAAAATAAACAGTTTACATAGCTTGTTTCTTGGTTATTATTTGTGGAACAAACAATATAATGATACCCTTGGTAGTTTTATCCATTTAGATCAATGTCAAATGTTAAATTTTGTTAACATGGAACATAGAGACAGTATTACAAAGACATGCATCATTCTATGTTGTTAAATCAATTTAATGTATTTTTATTGGTTACTACAACTTTCTTGAGTTGATTTTCTATAATTTATGTTGATCACCATTTTACCATAATTGTTTTTCTATCTGTAAAAAGTAGCTCTATTTATAATTATTTTGATGTTACATTTTTAAATTTCAGTAATTGAGTTTACTTGCAAATTTAAATGTGTGTCACAAGAATTTAATTATGTTAAATTTGGTGTTCTTTTTTGGTAAATTTTGCAATGTAGCAATTAAATTTTTGTCTTTTAACAACAAAATATATTAATAATGTTATTGTTTGTGAAGTTCCTAACATTGATAATTTGCGTTTACTGATTAATTTTGACCATAATTGTTTTGGAATGTACATAAATCTGTTGAAACAAATGTTTGTTTAATATCTTAAGCTTACATTAATGCACACAAAACTGAAACCATGCACAAGACATGCACTGGTCAGAAGGTTGTGTTGATCCTAGTACGGGCAGACAAAAGTCACCCTGCTATTCCAACACCTGCTCCCATCTCTGATGCTGATAAAACCACTAAGACCAACTATTGTGTACATATCCTTAACAAATTAATACATACAATTCTACCATCCATGTTTGCCCCTTAATTAAGCAAAGCACTGTATAGAAGCACAACTCAGAACCTATTCAAGTGCTGCCAATTGAGGCTGTAACATCTTCAGTGATGATTTTGTGTAATCTGTGTTTAATGAAGTGTGACATGGGGAGAATTACCACCCAGGGAGAGGGGTTTGCATAACCACACCAGTAAGTCTATTACACTGTGGGCAGTGGCTGGGCAGTGCCTGAATGGACAGAGGTGTTGGCTCCACTAAGTGCTGGTAGGGGGTCCACTTGGGGTAGAGAGGGGGAGGGTGGTTAGAGACTAGTTTGGAGGGAGGCTGTTAGAGAACTGTCACATTTCACAAGTGTCAGCCACATCAAAGTCTGTGTCAGAATACAGACAGAGTACACTGTACAGATGTAAACCACTGGCCTTTGTTACAACTGAATCATCAGTAAATATTGTTTCTGCTTGTTTAGATGTAAATTCTGAGAATCAATTTGTACTAATATTCCAATGTAGACATTTATATGACAAATGACATATAATTTTTATGAAGTCATATTGTCACTCAGATTCATTTACACCACGGTTTATTTTACAAACCTTTAGTCGATGACACAAGTATGGCTTGGCAAACATGTTCCTATTAATTAATTAATTAATCTATACCAGATAATACTAATGGTTTTTTCTTCAGATTTAGTAATAATTAAATTTCCAGGTCTGCCACAGAGTTGAATATTGTAAACTTGAATAATGTTAAATTGTTTCAAGTACACGTTCCACTTGGAATGTATTTGGGTTATAACTGAAGATGGGAGTTTTGTATAACTGACTGCAGTGTAGGGCAACTCCACTTATCTTTTTAATTCATCAAGTGTTACTTTGTATGCGTTGAATCGTATTTCACCTCCACATTGCTTCTAGATTACTTAATTTTAAATATATTATATAAAAGTATTTTTTCTAATGAGTGGCCAATGCTACTCTGTGAAATATTAAAAAAGATATGTATAATTCAAGATAAAAAATATATTAAATATGTTTTTAATTAATTCATGACTTACGATTTCAGTGTGATAGCTAAGATGCTAAAAATAATCTGTTATTGAAGTTTGGCAAGTTAACTTACCAATAAAGATCCTTAACATGTGTTCAGAGCTACACTAAATAAAACTAAACCCAGAAATACTAATTTATTCCCATTTTGCGACACAAACACCAGCGTCTCAATGGAAGCAATGAAAAGAAAAGGAATATATTCTGGTTAGAAAGATTCCTATCATAAGGCAATTGAGAGCAGCAGTGAATGGTCCCCCATGTACGGGAGCTTTCTTGATTTGGTACATCTTTTCACAGCCATTATACTGTCTGCTTTGTACTTCTGAAAAATAATCTGCCGATTACCTGGCGGGTGTCCCATTCTATTGTGTGGAGTCTAACAGTTCACTCACCTGAAAAAACAAGATTTTTTGCGAGCAGACATGATCGTCCGCCGTCAAAAAGCTGCAGTTTGATTTTGCCTACAAATGGAGCTGGTCACGGCATTCTGTGTCGCTTGTGGCAGACGAGTTATGTGAAGTGTTACTGTAGACCGAGTTAGACGAAATGTTACTGTAGACCGAGTTAGACAAAGTGTTACTGTAGAATGAGTTAGACGAAGTGGTACTGTAGACCGAGTTAGACGAAGTGTTACTGTAGACCGAGTTAGACGAAGTGTTACTGTAGACCGAGTTAGACGAAGTGTTACTGTAGACCGAGTTAGACGAAGTGTTACTGTAGACCGAATTAAAACGAAGTGTTACTGTAGATCGAGTTAGACGAAGTGTTACTGTAGACTGAGTTAAGACGAAGTGTTACTGTAGACCGAGTTAGACGAAGTGTTACTGTAGACCGATTAGACGAAGTGTTACTGTAGACCGAGTTAGACGAAGTGTTACTGTAGACCGAGTTAAGACGAAGTGTTACTGTAGACCGAGTTAGATGAAGTGTTACTGTAGACTGAGTTAAACGAAGTGTTACTGTAGATCGAGTTAGACGAAGTGTTACTGTAGACCGAATTAAAACGAAGTGTTACTGTAGATCGAGTTAGACGAAGTGTTACTGTAGACTGAGTTAAGACGAAGTGTTACTGTAGACCGAGTTAGATGAAGTGTTACTGTAGACCGAATTAAAACGAAGTGTTACTGTAGATCGAGTTAGACGAAGTGTTACTGTAGACTGAGTTAAAACGAAGTGTTACTGTAGACCGAGTTAGATGAAGTGTTACTGTAGACTGAGTTAAACGAAGTGTTACTGTAGATCGAGTTAGACGAAGTGTTACTGTAGACCGAGTTAGACGAAGTGTTACTGTAGACCGAATTAAAACGAAGTGTTACTGTAGATCGAGTTAGACGAAGTGTTACTGTAGACTGAGTTAAGACGAAGTGTTACTGTAGACCGAGTTAGATGAAGTGTTACTGTAGACTGAGTTAAACGAAGTGTTACTGTAGATCGAGTTAGACGAAGTGTTACTGTAGACCGAATTAAAACGAAGTGTTACTGTAGATCGAGTTAGACGAAGTGTTACTGTAGACTGAGTTAAGACGAAGTGTTACTGTAGACCGAGTTAGATGAAGTGTTACTGTAGACTGAGTTAAACGAAGTGTTACTGTAGATCGAGTTAGACGAAGTGTTACTGTAGACCGAATTAAAACGAAGTGTTACTGTAGACCGAGTTAGACGAAGTGTTACCGTAGACCGAGTTAGACGAAGTGTTACCGTAGACCGAGTTAGACGAAGTGTTACCGTAGACCGAGTTAGACGAAGTGTTACCGTAGACCGAGTTAGACGAAGTGTTACCGTAGCCGAGTTAGACGAAGTGTTACCGTAGACCGAGTTAGACGAAGTGTTACCGTAGACCGAGTTAGACGAAGTGTTACCGTAGACCGAGTTAGACGAAGTGTTACCGTAGACCGAGTTAGACGAAGTGTTACCGTAGACCGAGTTAGACGAAGTGTTACCGTAGACCGAGTTAGACGAAGTGTTACCGTAGACCGAGTTAGACGAAGTGTTACCGTAGACCGAGTTAGACGAAGTGTTACCGTAGACCGAGTTAGACGAAGTGTTACCGTAGACCGAGTTAGACGAAGTGTTACCGTAGACCGAGTTAGACGAAGTGTTACCGTAGACCGAGTTAGACGAAGTGTTACCGTAGACCGAGTTAGACGAAGTGTTACCGTAGACCGAGTTAGACGAAGTGTTACCGTAGACCGAGTTAGACGAAGTGTTACCGTAGACCGAGTTAGACGAAGTGTTACCGTAGACCGAGTTAGACGAAGTGTTACCGTAGACCGAGTTAGACGAAGTGTTACCGTAGACTGGCCAGCCAGGGTTGTTACTGCATCCACACCGCACCTTGCCTTGTTTATGATGGTTTATGTTGTACAGCAGGAGGGTGATAAAGAAGAATGTCTCGTGGTAATGCCCTGGGGCTGGACATTGCCACCTGCCTGGAGAACTGACCAGTCATGGGTCATTAACACCTATGTGTAGTTTGTGTGACAGAGGGACGCGTTTTTCTTGCGGTGTTTGTGTCTGCAGAATGTTCTCATGTTCTTTATGCAGAAATCTGCCTGTATTTTGATAATGATCTCGACTGTATATTTCATAGCTTTGTTATAGTTTGTTTAATGGTCTTGTTTTAAATGTTAATACAGTTCAGTGTATTTGTTTTATGTATAATTTATATCTAGCAATGAACTATTCGAATATACTCAAGAAAAATGCAGTCTGATCCTGTGCTTTAGTTAATGGCTTCTTCTGTGGCATCGTTGGTCTTTCCCACATACTCGTGGCCCGGCAGCTACACTTTGCAAGGTTGGGCCAAATGGACAATTCAGTTCGTTTGTGTATTTTTTCTAGGTTTCTCTCTCTCTGTCAGGAAACATGGCATGTACGCAAGTGATTATTTAGCACATAGTCCACTGGCTCGCTGCCACTTTTCACACGTGGCTAGTTCCTTTTGCGTTCCATGAGTAGAAAAAAAACTACAACTGAATGTCAACACAGTGCTGCAAGGGTTCGTAAAATTTCCATTTTAATATAAACGTAGAAATGTTTGATTCAGTTTTGTCGCAGACAAATATACACATCTGCCCATTTGCAATTCGTGCAGGTTGGTTGTAGTGATCAGTCACCAGCCTGTTTTGTCGCAGCGTTCGTTTCCTGTTTTTTGCGTCAACTTTTCAGTTGACGGTCTTTTTAAAAAATGCGCCGCGATGTTGCATTTTTGTAGCGTCCCAACAAGTAAACAAGTTAATCGTTAACACCTATCTATGTGTTCTTTATGAGCCTGTTTGTACAGTTGTCTCTTATTTATCCCCACACACACAACAGACGGTGTGTTTCCTTCATTTTGGCATTCATGTTGTTGAAACAACATCGAAAAATTAATCGATTTAAGAATAAATTGTGGACAAATGACACGCAAGCAATTGTGTTTGGCCTATTCTCGTAAAAAACGTACTAAAAAAGTCCCGTGATGCTTTCAATTCACAAGTGGCATCGCATTTTATCATACACTTTATAACAAATATGTATTCATTCGTTGCTCTTTTTTTTGCGGCTTTTTCACACTGTAGCCTATAATTTACGACGTCCTGTTTCTAAGTGCTTTATATGTGCTCAATTACACTGCATTTTTGTTTGAATTGTAATATGTTTCTCACATGTTTTTGTTGTGATTTATTTGATATTATTTGGGTGCACAGCGTGAGGGATTTTTGTGGATGTGAACCTGGTTTGCCCGACCTCATTAAGTTTTTTTTTTAATGTGATTTATATGCAGCATTCACAGCACAAAACATTCTGTCTGTGTGTCTTAAGCATTGTAAGTAAACTGTACCGTTGCAGTCAATATAACAGTATTTTTGGCTCATGATTTTGACTACCCCACCACACTTGAAATGTTATAAGCGTTAAAATCCCCAAAACAATCAAAAACGTTTTTTGCAGATTAAATGTGTTTTATTGGAATGCTTAGATTTTTCATATAAACAGCCTGAGTGTCGTCTGTTTTTAGTCTGGCAAGAACCAGAATTGGGTCGATTAACAAAGTTCCAGTGGATGTGTTGTTGACAGTTGGGGGGCTGGGGGTGGGGGGTGTGTGGGTGCCTAGAGTGACAGTTATGCTGCTCATTTGAACAGGAGAAACAAACAAATGGTAGATCAAAGTGGCTGTCCCTGGTCTGGTGTGACACACAGGCGTTCTGGGACTGCAGACAGTTTGCAATTGTAGTAAGCCATCTCGTTAATAAAGACTAACTCTGCTCTACAACAAGCAATGGTTGTAGTCATTAGCCTTGTTGAAAACCATGTGCACATTAATATTGTAATATTTTGTTGAGTTTTTGGATGTTTTTTAAAGAGAATGTATGTAAAAAGGTTTTGTGAATTGAATCTTGTATGATTTTTATATATTGGAACACAGAATTTGTAAATATTTCTAAAATTATTATTGGTTAAAGTAGCAGTCTTATTACAAAATGTGCTGGTTTTATCATATTGTGCTTGTAATTTGTTATAAAATACATACCTTAATAATGATTGAAATCATCGAATAAATACTGCTTTACTGCATTAAAAACTGGCCCGATAAATATTCACCTTTGAAACTAAAATACAGCATTTTTACTTAATTACCTGGTAATACCGCTGGCCTCTAATTTCCCTATCATAATTTATCATGGAAATATGCTAAAACAAAGATCTAAACAAGAAGTGTAATATAAATTTAAATCTTCCTTGAGATCGAAGAATATGATAGAAGGTATTTGTGTGTTTTAATTAATTATGAAACCCAGAACAATAGTTATCTATGAAAGCTCTGTTGTTGCATTCTGAAAAGTCACACAGAAGCATTCTGCATTTCTGTGTACCCCACCATACAATAGTTGTACAACTAACTGTGTTTTACATTTTCTAGAAAACATAAATGATGGCAAATACTTTTTATGATAGACAATTTGCTTTTTGATGTTACAGATGACCCAATGTCATGTTTTGCTGAGTTGGTTTGAAATGATGTATTGAGAAAGATGATTGCATGGTGTGTCTATGAGATGTTCATAACAAATAATTCTATGAACAATTATTCAGTGCTTTGCGGTTGACCAAATCTTTCGGGTGAGAAACAGACAACACACACAACAATTAGTCAGGAAAAACAAGTACGGAAGATTTGCCATTTTATTTCACCTCATGTGCACACATGAATTATTGAATAACATTACTTCAGGACTGATGGTTGAAATGCTTTTGCTGTACATAATTGTATTTTTCAACTGAATTAATTACTGTCATGTGAGTAGGTGGAGAGCTGTTGGGCTGAGTGTCATGTGAATAGGTGGAGAGCTGTTTGGCTGAGTGTCATGTGAATAGGTGGAGAGCTGTTGGGCTGAGTGTCATGTGAGTAGGTGGAGAGCTGTTGGGCTAAGTGTCATGTGAGTAGGTGGAGAGCTGTAGAGTTGTTGGGCTGAGTGTCATGTGAATAGGGAGAGATCTGTAGAGTTGTTGGGCTGAGTGTCATGTGATTAGGTGGAGATATGTAGAGTTGTTGGGCTGAGTGTCATGTGAGTAGGTGGAGATCTGTAGAGTTGTTGGGCTGAGTGTCATGTGAATAGGGAGAGATCTGTAGAGTTGTTGGGCTGAGTGTCATGTGATTAGGTGGAGATATGTAGAGTTGTTGGGCTGAGTGTCATGTGAGTAGGTGGAGATATGTAGAGTTGTTGGGCTGAGTGTCATGTGAATAGGTGGAGATATGTAGAGTTGTTGGGCTGAGTGTCATGTGAATATGTGGAGATATGTAGAGTTGTTGGGCTGAGTGTCATGTGAATATGTGGAGATCTGTAGAGTTGTTGGGCTGAGTGTCATGTGAATATGTGGAGATCTGTAGAGTTGTTGGGCTGAGTGTCATGTGAATATGTGGAGATATGTAGAGTTGTTGGGCTGAGTGTCATGTGAGTAGGTGGAGATCTGTAGAGTTGTTGGGCTGAGTGTCATGTGAATACGTGGAAGAGAGGGTGAGAGGGAGGGAGCTACAGCTCCTGTGATTTTATCAGTGAGATAGTGAGGAAGAGGGAGGGGAGGGGGAGAGAGAGAGATGAGAGAGGGCTGCACCCTTGGGACTTTACAGATGAGGCCAGGAGGGAGAGAGAGAGGGAGCAGCAGCCCTTGCTTGCGATGTTGGCACATTCAGGGGAAGACACCGGAGACTGGGTGCACCAAGAACAGCTCAAAGTGATTTTATCATTAACTTCTTATCATCTAAGTGTGTCCTGCTAATCAATATTAATGAACATTAATAATGAAACCATTTCCTTATTTTCAGTTATGAAATTCACATTATTTCCTAATTATAATTAAGGAGCAAATCGGGGCCAATAATAATGATCATGCTTCACAGGTGATACATTGCAGTAATGCAATTAATTGGTTACAAGTGTCATGTTAGTGACAAGAGCCCATTTTTAATGGTGTCATAGTATCGGTGAGTATTCAGCATAGTATCAGTGAGTATTCAGTGATGCAGTGACACTGTTTGACACGTGTTATTTGTGCGTGTGTGTGACAAGTTTTTTCTGCAACATGTGTTTGTATTTGTAGTTCTTCAGGCACTATTAGTAAATCAGCTTACACTGATGTCACAACAAATAAATAATTATCTAGAATGTAGAGGACCCGAGTTGCGAGCAGAGGCCAGTGGGAAAGAAACCCCACTTACTGGGTCAGGAATGTGTACACAGATTTATGTAGTTCTGGTTGCAAGAATGTTTATTATGATTACCAAATGTATGTGCCTGTGTGGAGGCACATCGCAGAACTGTACCCTGGGGTTAAAAGGTCTACTCCTTGAGTCAATGGACCTATCATTGGTTCTTGGTTTTTTACTAGTGGGCTTACAGATGAGACAGTTATCAAATGTGTTGAAACAATGTCATTTGATTTTATTTGCTTTGTCGTTAATATTGAGCATAGGTGTAGTCTAAAACCTAAATGTTTAAGGATATAAATTATATTCCACATTGGACCAGTTGGTTGGAAAAAATCAGATTTTTTTACATGGGTATTGTCTTTGCAAGAGTACAAAAAATAACAAGATAACAAGGTCTGTGCTCTGGGATATTAATAAGCTACAGTAACATCTGTTGCATATAAACACATGCATGCGTATACAACACTATAATACACACACACACACACACACACACACACACACACACACACACACACACACACACACACACACACACACACACACACACACACACACACACACACACACACACACACACACACACACACACACACACACACACACACACACACACACACACACACACACACACACACACACACACACACACACACACACACACACACACACACACACACACACACACACACACACACAAAAAAATACAACACAAAAAAACCCAATCAACCCACCCACACACACACACACAACACACACACACACACACACACACACACACACACACACACACACACACACACACACACACACACACATGCAATTTTCAAGTATGTATGGTACAACTGTACAGGTGTTAAATTTAACCCGAATTTGCAACTGTTTGCTACCTGATTGATGCAGAATGCGAGAGAGTGGCTTTATGAGCTGGTGAGACGTGCGTGAAAGCGAGGAATCTACATGCGTGTCTTCGTGACATTGTGCCATGTCTCGTCATTATGGCATCGAATCGCAGCGTATCTCTTTTGCAATTATACGCCGAGATGCGACTGACCATGCGAAATCAGGCTGAATGGCCGCAAATTAAGCCATTAAAAGTTAAATTAGCGCACTCCAGATTGCGATGTGTGTGCGCACCATAAAGGGCCTGGGATGATTTAATGCACTTGGTGGTGCAAGGGGCTACTTTATGTGGCGCTGTCTCCACCTGTGATCATCACAGGCCGGTCATTTGTTTTATAGTGGCTCCGATGACGCTGGATTGTGGGAATAACGCGAGACGATGAAAGGAAATTAGGCTGGTAGCTCGCATATGAGGAAGAAGCACGGACAATTTGGTGATAAAATCAAGGGTGAATCACTTGTTGTGCTCACATCTCCGTTAAAGTGAAAGCTGTTAGAGATCTTGTTATTCTGGTCAGTCAAAGGTACTACAACTTCACCAATTAAAACAGCTGAATGACCACGTACGGCAACTTTCTACCCGACATCTCGTCAACTCTGGTTCCTGGCTAATTTGGTATATATCTAAAATAGGAAATACTGCTCAGTTATATGTGATAGGTTTGTTGTGTGTTGATTGATTTCACCATGAAACAATACTGGCGATAATAATTTTTTTATTCAGGGTATGTAAATATCAAGTAATAAAATTTATAAATGTGTCATTATGAAAAAATATTGCACTAAACTTTAGTCATTATAAATTAATGTTAATTAAATGTGTCAAATAAAATATTTAGTGTAAATATGCTACTATTACATAGCTAGTTATCATTAGTTCATTGTGACAGTATAACTATTTTCAATTGCCAACGCCTAAAGATATACAAGTTCATTTAGAGTGACAGTGTGTAGCAAATGACACAGACACTCTGAGTATTGTATGAAAAGGCAATTTACACAGCTGATTAAGCAGTGGACTTAAGCCCACCCACTCTGTGGAACAGCTTTGAAGTCCACACATTGTTGACTGGGTCTATTCATGTGGGTGTTAAAAACAGTGGACTGTGACAAATCTGTCTGTTCTCTTGTGATATGTTTATAGCTGGTCAAGTGAAGAGTATTTAAGTCAGATGGGCGGAAATAGAGAGCTCTCTATTGCAGTTAATTAAGGAATAGATTAATTACACGTGGATTGAATGATTAGGTGCACAGTTTTATGTGTAGTTTATACACAAGTTTATGTTATATAATTTATATATTTCCAGATAGCTTTTATACTAAATACACGGTACACTTGTCAGTTATCCTTGTGGTTGAAATAAAGTTGAAGCAGTCCATACATAATGTGCTGTTTTCTTAGTTTACCCCTATTTTAACTGAACACATTTGGTGATAATATCAAGGCCGAATCTTGATGGTTGTCAAATGAGTATTGTGAAACAAGAAAATAATTAAAGATTACAGATTCATCAGTTATTAAAAATGAGATTTTTTACCCCAGCATTAGTTCCCCAATTTTTCCTTATCCATAAATTAGACATTTATAACATTTGTAAAAGCTTAAAATACTGGTAGCTGACATGTGTCGTACTGAACCGACTGACTCCCACGGTTCAACAGGATAGATTTACCATGTCACAACTCGTCACAAATGAAAACACTCGCTGTATGCAGTAACTATGCACCCTGTCGACCTTTTAGTCTAAATTAGTAAATATTACATGCGATATAGATCTCTCTCAGTGATAGTGACCGCACTTTGGGTTTATTTGATTGAATCTCGCCGATTTTAACCCAGTCCACAGACCGTATAATATCCTTTATTAATGAACGCAGCGTTTGACAAAGGGTTATGGAGTTGTTACAATCAGGTATTTTGGCTCTTTTGACACAGCATATTTTTACCCTTTTATAAATTCACGCTGCAAGCTCCCCGGGGCGTCGATGAAAGCGCCACGTTCAGGTCATCATTAAAGGTGTATACAGTAACGATGCCCCACTGATAATGTACAGCTATTTCTATTGTTTGATGCATTGGTAATGGTCATGGATGGGGGAATTGGCGAATTTCGGCGAAATCACCGGTGATGGCTTCAAGCGACAGAACAATCTCGATGATTTCTGATGATGTTAATGCATCTGATGCACCTGCCTCGGCCCTGTTAACAACTCACGTGTCACAGCAAATGATCTCCCTGAGGAATTACTGATTGAATGATGGAATTGTGATATTGTTCTGTGCTCGTAAATATATAAAGATTCGCCTGAGGGTGATATAACTCCACTACATACACCCGGGGTGATAGATCTGCCAGAGGTCAGCGGGGCGCACCCTGGTCTATTTGTACAGTGATCAGACATGTGATAGCTAGTGATTAGGGTCCTTAATTTATTTAATGGGTCCCTATCAACATACTGCTGACATCTGTTAGATATGTATGTCACAGCGACTCCTTGTTCTTGGTGTAGATCTTACCCCATAGGGTTATTTATATATATATATATATATATATATATATATATAGTTATATAATATATATATTATATAATGTATTATATTTTTTATATGTATTATATATATGTATATATATATATTTATATAATATATATATGTGTGTATATATATATTTATAATATATATATATATATATATATATATATATATATATATATATATATATATATATGCATACATATATTATAATGACACAGTAATATATCTTAATTGTGATTAAAAAGTAAATTTGATTAATCATGGAGAATCATTAAAATTGTTATTGTATTTATTGATTTATATTCAAATAATTGTTTATATTTAAGACATTCACTTGCCAGTGCACTACTTTGAACAGCATTTAACCATGAATTACAAATAGTTAAAAATAACAGAACAGACTACAATGTCATGCACTAAGTCGGGTTGGGGTGACAACCCTAAAAGTCAAGTGGTTGTGGTCAAGCGTTTGACCGGCTGTCTGCTGTCCATTGCATCCTTGTTTTGCTCGTGGGAAACTGACCGGATATATTAATGTGCTGGTCATTGAGGCCAGATGGATTGACCATTGAAACAGAGACAGCCGATTAAGAAGATTAAGAATGTTTATAGAGAGGAAGGGGTCTGACAGAGACAGACAGAGAGGCGGGGGTGAAAAGGGAGTAGAGGGGGGTAATGTCTAGCAGATGGGTGTCCAGTGTAACTGTCACATTGTGGGCAGTTTCTCTGGCCAGTGGTTGGCGTGTGTAGCAGCCAGGTATGAGGTTGTGAGGAAAATCCATCTTTAAACAGAATCTAAATATTGCTAGATTTAAGGAGCTGTTTATATAAATAAATCTACATATACAGAGATCCATCCACCTACCTTTCTGATGGGTAAAACCCTCTATGGAATGGTAGAAATATCACTAGATGGATAAAAATAATTGGATGTAAAGGTTGTCAAAAATCATATACAGGCACATGTATATATATATATATATATATATATATATATATATATATATATATATTGTCAAGTATGCTTTGAAAATGGATGCCACGCATGTGTTTGTAGTTAATTTCAGGTCATAATATACATCTTGACTGACTTGTTAACGTGTCTACCAACTAAATTTGTGACTGGCTAAAATTTGATTGTGATAAAGGTCCGAGACAAAGAAAGAGTTTCTGTGATAGACCAGTGAAATAAATTGTCCCAGTGACGCCCCCTGTTGCTGGCTGTCTTCAATATACAAGATCACTGTTAAGGAGTAAAATAAATCTTAAAAAACAAAATCAGAAGAATGTTAGCAAAACTTTCCGAAACAGGCTCTAGACCAGGGAATAAATGTGTATGTATTCTTAGTTTTTTAAACTTTGGAAGTCAGGATAATGGCGAAGTGAAAGTATAAGTCCAAGAAGAAGAGACCAGACCAGTTGTGTAAGAGTTTAAATGTGTTTGCCATCATGTAGGACTGTTTTTATTTGATTGACTATTTACGAATATTTAATACTGATCAGAACAGTGATACAATATCACTTCATATATTAATACATCAATTATTAAACAGCAAGTGTTACTTGTGCTATGATAGTATTTTGTTCGTCTTATTTTAACAAGAAACAAACTCAGCCACTTAAATAGGCACTATTTTTGTACGACTCTTGAGATTGTATACCTACAATTACTGGGATTCCCCGTGGCCCACTGGGTAACAATATTTTCTTCTGAGAAACGAGATGTAGTCGGGATGCCGCACATAATAACATGTTGTGTACTTTTTGTAAGAGTAACATTTATTACGGACAGCTCATGTAAGAAAGGTCAGCTATAAATGTCTAGTAGTTGAATAAGAGTGTTTTTTAAGATATTGGCTGAATTGAAGTTTAGTTTTTTTGGGGTAGAAGGTAACATTGAGTGTGCATTTTGTAACCCTAGGTGCAGGTGCCTTTGAATGGGTCAGTATTCACAGTAGGGGGGGTTGTTTATGATGGGACACTTGATATGAACACTTTATGACCACAACACATTACCATAAGAGAGAGTATTATATTGGAGTTTCTATTATATCTGCCCGTCCAGTGGAGATCATTGCCTAGACATGACTGACTCTGAGAAAGAGAATTCGGCTGATAGCAGTCAGCAATGTCTCGTTTTTATGGCTGGCGACATGTAGATTTCTGAAAACGTCTCGCTAAAAAAACGGCGATATTGTCATTCAGCATTAGCTCTACGTGTCTGCCCTCACATTTTTTCCATTCCAAAAACCTTTTTCCACGACGTTGTTAAACCCGAGTCGCGTCGCGTGCAAATGCGGGATGTCTTCACACACTTGTTCATATGAAATAATTGCATATCTTGGCGAATTGATATGCTTTATACGCGAGGTGCAAGCCGCCCGACTAGCTCGCGGTCTGGTGTCACCCGATCGTACATTGTCAATGTGCTTGGGTAATTTCGCTAAAATCCTTCACGCCAATCGCATACCGATACCGTCTTTGTTCTGCGAATACTCGGTGGCTGTGTTCGCGCGATGTTTTACGACGAGAGAAGAGATTTAATCGCTGGAATTATATTTCATGTAATTAGGGGTGTCGGCGCGGCTATCTTCCTGTTATCGATGCGAACACAGAGGCTGTTTTCTTCGGCGTGGCAGTAGAAATGATTGGGCGCATCCGCACCGTGGAGGCAGCCAGGTGGGAACAAAGTAGCTGGCTCGAGGGCATGGAGCGTCTCTGTTCATGCTTTGTGTCTGTGACAGGATCAAGTGGCGAGTGAGATATCATCAGGCCGCGACAATTATTGTCCGTGTCACTGTTTATCATGTCGAGTGTCTCCGCGAGCGTGTATTCATGCAGGGAGTCTCGCTTATAATTCTCACACCTCCTTTGTGCAATCAACCGCGAAGGTGGCAGCGTCGCTCATTCACGGAAACACTGCTCCCGTCGGTGACATGACCAGTGCTGTTTGATTCGTCGTTATCAATCGTCCAGTATTTGCGTAGAAATTAATTGGTTTGTTTACCTTTAATGGCGACCGCAAAATGGTGCTAATTATAGAGCTAAGTCTAGTGAAAGAACACGTTGAGTCACATACAGGACAGGACATAGACCTTATATTGTTACTCACACCAAAGAAAAGCAAATCAGCAATGCAGATGCCAAGAAAATACAAACCTATTAAGTATGGTTCGTGTGGGTTTTTTTAAAAAGAAAAAGTCTTCATCTGCTGACATGTAAGTGTATAGTAGAATCCTGGCATTATCTGGTCTCTTTTTAGACTAAAGTCTGCTACTTTGCACTGTGTTGGTAATTGAAGATTCTTCCAAATTATAATTTTGTAAGGAAGTGTCGCAGTGGCTTTGGTGTTGAATGAAAAAGGCGAAAAGATGACTTTATTGGACCATCTGGGTGAAAAGATAAGCATTTGAGGTAGATAAGCATTTGTGTGTGTTTTGTCTAGCAGATGTGAAAGGGACCAGTCATTATCATTCAGGTGTCATATCCCACATTCTGAGAAACTATGTAACACAAGCCATGACTCCGAAGTGGAAATACTAATACGCACAAGTACAGCAAAAAGCAATTATAATACAATCATAAAGTCATCACCGCTCTGTCAGTCTTGCACGGAGCCAGCATGTGGAATTATCGGAAGACTTGATACAAACTCAGATTGTCAGATGCCGCCCTGTAACACTGTATGTCGTGTTTATATCATCACAAAACAAAGCGGGCAGAAATGGGAGGGCCATTTCCCTGGCAGATTCGGTGCTCCCGTGACAAAACATTTTGCAAGAGGGTAGCAATAGTGTCACCTGACACATGTGAAAATACATGTGTTTGTGGAATATGATATTGATGTAATTTAATGTTTTTTAAGTCTGTGCGCTACGTAATGATACTGTAGTGGGTGAGGACAGATGGGAGTGGAACAGATCTCGGTGGTGGTAGATGAAAACTGATACATCACACATGCATTTATTATATATTTCAGCAGTCTACTGGGTATTCATAATGCATAAAGACATTGTCTTGGTGATTTGGAACTGTTGACAAATTACCAACTCCATTTGCGTGGGTTGGTTTTCCACCCACACAAAATAAATAATTATATTAACACAAATTAATATAATAACCAGATAAATAAATACCAAATGCTCAAATTAAATATAAAATATACATTTTATATATATATATATATATATATATATATATATATATATATATATATATATATATATATATATATATACTTTATTATATATTAGCAGGAGTAGGTATAAGGTATAATAATTTTATATTTTAGGCCATTCATTATATTTTGTTTTAATCAACTTTAAATTAATAAATATGATCTAAGTCATAAGTAGTATACAATATTAAATTAAAACAATAATTCCTAAATAATGATATTTAAATTGAATGATGACACTGTAAAAGAGACATGACTGTTGAAGTGCAGCCCTAAACCACCTGTCAACTCAGCCACAGTTGAGAACACACTACTGGTTACTACATTTCCGTAAAATAGAGCTCTAAGTTGAAGCAGCAGGTAATTGTTCCTAACCACGTACTCAGTAGTGGTGTGGCTTTTTAAATGACAAATACTTGTTTCTTGATCACTTAGTTATACTTGCCTAGATATCAAGTACATTCCAAGTAGGTAACTTCAGTATTAGTATTGTACACAATCATACTCCTCCATTGTTTCGCCAACATGATTCACAACATTGAGTGTTGAATTTAATACAAAATTGTGTTTGTTTTCAGTTATATGAATTATCGAATGACGCAAAGAGACGAGAGTTTCTTGATGACCTGTTCTCATTCATGCAAAAGAGGGGTAAGTTTTAACAATTTCCTTTCCTCGGTACAGTAATGTATACATTGTGTCTCTTCCACAGAGTTCTGTCTAAAACAGACACGGCTTCGAGAGCTCAAATAGTTTATTCATGGCAGTTTGTGGGACGAGTGATTTGATTGGTTAAGAAGTCTTTGTTCTGCGGAATTGTCTTCTGAGTTGTCAAGCAAAGTCAACAAACATCTGTTTCAGTTTGAAGCAATTGAAACATGTTTAGCGAGTGCCACAAGGAGAACAGTTCGTCCTGTTTGATCTCTGATACAATCTAGACATGTGTACGTACATCAATAAGTAGCTGGCAGTCCTGGTATTGTGCTGCTCAGAATATGCCGGAAATGTTTGCGCCCTCTCATGAGTATGCCCCAGGGTCGTGGGGGTCAGCAGGGGTAAAGACCCTCCGTCTTAGAGGTGTGACATCCTACACCAAGGCGAACTCACATTCATGTTTCTCCAGCATCTACAAACTCTTTGTCGATGCTCGATAAGGATCGTAATTTAGCCGGGCTCGCTATATTTAGGCTGCAACTACACCGTGCAATTATTATCTCAAATGTCATCTGATGACTCGATAAATGCTACATTCATAGGCACGAGGTAATTTTGACGCTTTAAATTTACCGCGGATACCAATATCCTAAAGATGGCAATTTTCTGCCGTTGTCAAAGTTGACCATAGCAAATTGATGTCATTCGGTGCGCTCTTTTTTTAAGTGTATGATTGTGATTATGACAGCAGATTGCTAAGTAAGTCGGGACTAACCCCTGATGTTGTGTCATCGCTAAAACTCGTTATTTTGACTGTCCAGTTTCAGACAACTAACTGGTCATTAGCAGGAGTAACAATGTTTCACATGGTGTGGACATGTACTCTATTGAAGTAATTGGTTCATTGACTCCATAAAGAAGACAAGGTAGACTTGCAACCTGCAGTTGTAACAGTCGAAACAACGAGTTGACATGTCACAGGATCAAACACATTCCCCCAATGCTTGCCTGAGCAATGACTGATTAATTATGTATTTTATTAACTGTTATTTTGATGACTCGTTTGCATTGCCAGAAGGGAACCAGTACTCGCTGAACCGTGTCTGAAGGGGTTCCAGTCCGTTGAAGCGTGGACCCCACTGGGCCTCTGCGTTGTTCTTTCTAAAAACATGCATTTGTCGGCGAATCGTTTTATCGATGCGGATGAAATGCGCGGCAGCCAAACAAGCATTGGGGGCTGTGGTGTAAATTATGATTCACAAATAATACATGATGAATTAGAAGTTACTGAGTTGCATCAAATGTTTCTACTGTGTCCATGTGTCGAGTGATTGTACAGTGTTGAAATATTAATAACCTACTGCCTGACCCGAGCGCATGATACCTTCGTTGTTGTGTAATTACTCAGCTGGAAACATCGGCAATATACATTATTCTTTTTTATATGTTGTCTTGTTTTTTCGCAAGTATTTATTTTAAGCGTTCATAGAATAATAAAATACCAGCAAACCCAGTAAACAGGTTCGGTTCCTTCAAGGTGCTTAAATATACTGAATCCAGATGTTTTGGGCGAAAACGCAGTACGGATGTGTAGCCTCGGGTTGTGAAATGATGGCCCAACTAAAACATGTCTGACTGTGATTTGTGACTGCCCTACCACATTCACCCCATTAGGCAGTGGTGCGATGCAATTTAAGAATTAACAAGGGGGTATTTACCCCCATCATTAATGTAGAAACTGAGATTTATTTATAACAAAATAAACCTACAGGCTGATACTGCAGCTGAGATGAGCCGTAGGCGAACTGGCGGGAAAGAAAGGACAGCCATCATTTCTCCGGCATTTTGATGGGGTGCGGGGCATATAAATTAAATTTTCCCACCACCCCACAGCGCGTGAGGGTAACAAGACTGGCTGACAGGGCTTACAGTGGGGCGAATGAATCAAAGTTTTAAGAACTATTGTCGCCAGCTGCCTGATTTATTCATACAGTCTCAGCACTAAAGTTCTTTGTTGCCGTGGTATTGGCATAGTTTGGCTGTCTTTTAGTACGCCTTTATTTGTCTTTTATTCTGCCTGATTTGTGGTGATGCAACTTGCATAACGTTTTATAGTTGTGTAACTTTTTTCCTGTTGCGACCGAACCCAGGTGCACCAGGCAGACGAGGGTGTTCTCTCCAGGAACGATAGCCCCAACATTTTGCAGATTTGGACAATCGATAACTGTGATCATTAAAATGTTAATTATGGCCATTAATATTGTAAACAAATTATAATATGTACCTTCTTTTTTGTAATAAATATTTATTGTCAGAATAGGAACGAGTGTAGCTTGGCTAGTCTGCATAGAGGGACTTCAGGCATAAGTTACATTGTGACATATAATAATCATTATATTATAAGTAAATGCCCTCTTCCATTGTAATTGGAATAGATATGTTTTTTTACGCAGTAGCAGGTGTTACATGTTTGCATTTGTTTGTAATTAGTTACTATTCTGTAAGAATGATCATGGTTTTCATTTGTAATATAATTATTAATTAAAAAAAATGAATTGTTTTATGCCTCTATGTATGTAAAAAGAGTCACAATTGTTCCATTTAAAAGGCTTCTCAACTATTCTAAGATAAAATTGTTTTATTGATTATCAGTTGATAGTACTTAGTGTCAGTTGGTAAAAGGTATTTTATATAAAATAATGTTTTTGTGAAATTTCTGTTTCTATTGCATGTGAAACTGAAATCAAAAGTTTGGATAGTATTCCCACTGAATTAATATTTATTAATTTAGCAGCAATTTATCCACTTCCTGAATCACAGTCACAACAGTTAGATACACTTCCCGAGAGTCACAGTCACGACAGTTAGAAAGATACACTTCCCGAGAGTCACAGTCATGACAGTTAGAAAGATACACTTCCCGAGAGTCACAGTCACGACAGTTAGAAAGATACACTTCCCGAGAGTCACAGTCACGACAGTTAGAAAGATACACTTCCCGAGAGTCACAGTCATGACAGTTAGAAAGATACACTTCCCGAGAGTCACAGTCACGACAGTTAGAAAGATACACTTCCCGAGAGTCACAGTCACGACAGTTAGAAAGATACACTTCCCGAGAGTCACAGTCACGACAGTTAGAAAGATACACTTCCCGAGAGTCACAGTCACGACAGTTAGAAAGATACACTTCCCGAGAGTCACAGTCACGACAGTTAGAAAGATACACTTCCCGAGAGTCACAGTCACGACAGTTAGAAAGATACACTTCTAGTGCTGCAAGGTTAAATCTGTCACTGTCACTTGTCAAAAGTACATTGCGAAACCCAAGATGATTTAAGCTAATTGTCCTCCTTTTCCACTACATTTTATTGAGTGCCGTTTCAGGTATACTGCCCCATCTGAAGGTGTTGCGTCACTGTGATGTAACTCGGACACTCAAGTGAAGGACAATTATCCCAATTTGAGTGTCTCAACTTCATATCCCACATGAGATGTCTGAAATGACGTAACTGTCACCAGCCTCCTGTGATGAGACAGACAGGTGTCTGCTCTCTCTCCAGTGGACTTAGCTCCTCTACTTAAGATAATTAGCAGCAGTTGCTCTTAATTATTCTCTTTCATGAATTAGTAGATTGATCAGCGGAAGTGGGGAAGTTGAAGATATCAAGAGTGATCTGTTATCTAAGCTGCACTTTTTCATTCTTTTAAAATTACTGCTATAGAGGGGTCAATTATTATAATTATCGATTCGAGACAGGTAGGTGAAGTAGCTTTGGTTGGGAATGAACAGTGTTCGCCAAATCAGTATAATCTGATGGAATCAAGAAAGATTTATGATTGCTTCAAATAATATTATTGCACCATCAGCCACAAATGTATAATGGAATTGGTTAACTTTATTTGGACATGCCTTTAAACTTAATATCCTGATTAAATAAATTTAGTAATTTTATACATACACATGTGTGTGTATATATATATATATATATATATATTATATATATATATATATATATATATATATATATACATACATACTGTGTACTATGCACATAGCCTTAACAGAAATATGTCATATTATTTCTTAATGATGTTGGTTGTAATCTGTTCCAAAGTCAAATCTTGTTCATTAACATACTCGATAATATCTTATCTTCGCTATCTTACCTCAATACAAGATTATGAAGCTTTTAGACGTGAGACCTGGGTGCCACCTGACTTGCACAGATTGAATTTCCCTGAACTGCCCAGTGTGTGACATGTGGTCAATAGAGGCCAAACTATCAGACATCAGTCATCTCACAATGACCACACTCTGTCTTGTACCACTCGGTGTCCGGCTATGCTCAAAATTACTGTCTGTTGATATCATAAACACCCACTGATGGTGGGACTGGACAGAGGCTAAAACCTTTCAGGCTGGACAAAACAGGATCAACTTTCGCCATCATTCCCCCTCAATGCACTGCCGTTGGCAAAGACGAGGACGCATTTCATATCTCCTGATGCAAGCAACTGATACCTGTGATTGGCGATGCACGATTGTGTGCTGATTTAAATGCTCCGATCTGAATAAGTTGGCAGGAGGACTGATAATTGGCAGTCGAGATGGTAATTGGGGGTGGGTTTCACGCGGAATTGGCGTCTTCCGCTTTTTTCAGGGTGAATTCAGTACAGGGGGTGGGTCTGACAGGTGATAGGGCCCCACTCACCCACAGGTGTGAACATGAGCATTTTTTATGTCTCTCCTTTTTATGTGCGTCGTAATTGTCCGGAAAACATGTAATGACTCCGAACCCTTGACGGGAGAAGTGTTAGTACAGCTACATTAACACCAGCCATTCAGAAATTAAAAGCCACAATTTACCTTTGAAGCTTTCTGCCGTTTACACAGTTTTAATGAGACAGTTTTCCACATCATGGCAGGTATCAAGAGACATTTCTCTCTAGTGAAAATGGTCTCTGTGATCGACATGCAGCTTAAAAACAATATTTTCTCCAATGAGTGAAATAAATGGTTTATTTAGATCACAACGTAACAGGTTATAATAGCTGTCACTGTTGGTAACTGTCATCTTTTAAAATGAAAAAAATCTAAACTTGTTTTGAATGTTTGTACATAAGACAGGTTTACTTTTGTTATTGGTCAGGGTGATGTTTTCTAGCGGGGGTTCCCACAAGACTGGGATATTTTGTTGACAGTTTCATGTTTAAATGGTTCTGTTAAGAGGATCATATTCCCCACTGAGGGGGGTTATATATAATGGTGGCCACCTGTTACATATCAATTGAATATGCCGCTCAGATTTGAGGGTCATTGCCGACAGGGCCCTAAAGGGAACTGAAGTGGTTCAATGGTGTAGTATCTTGGGTTGTTTTAGGGTTGCCACTGAAACAACAAAAACAACCAGAAATTTAAGATGAAGATGTAAGCCAGACTAACATTTCGGGTCAGTTAAAAACATGCTGTGAACTGATTTGCTTTCTAATAAAACATGATCTACTTAGAAACACGATTCTACTGCGAAATTAGACTTTTGTGGGGGTATAGTATGCTTTATACAAAGTTATAAATATCTGTAAAATTGCTTGGAGCTTTGTGAACAATATAAGAATAATTTTAACTGTAGAAATGACATCGTCTAGAACATGTTTGCTACTACAGTGTACAAGGATTTGAGGGGTATAGGAAGAAAGGTGCATCATTCTGTAATGTCTTTACCTCCCGCTACCCCAGGGGTAATGTCTTTACCTCCCGCTATCCCAGGGGTAATACATGGGTCCTAACCAGGGGTACAGTACAATATAAATGGATGAAAATACGCTTGCAGTTTTTTGCCTAGATTTAGGGCTTTCTTTTTTGTGTACAGATGCACTAAGCTCTCACAGAAGCCTGCCTTCATCTGAGACCTCTTTGTGCCTCTTTAGTAATACACCAGAGCTAAATAAATTCTTGTGTCAAGAACATGTGTTAACCTTACGTTATGGGCATGACCCCTAACCCTGTTTGCCTGCGGGCATTGTGCCCAGGCCTAGCCTAAGCATCCAGGCATGGCTACTTAATAACGGAGAGAAATCAAACATGTGTTCAGGCAATGAATACCTGCTACCAGAGGGCTTAATGGCTCTAAATCAAGCAACATTAATGGGACGAGTGCTTCCAGCGCCCTGCCTTGAATGAGGGATGAAGCTGGGAAACGGTTGGTTTTAATTAAGCTCCCCTCCGTTGGGTTCCAGCTGTCCAGCTGTTTACACCAGCATCAGCGTCAAATTCCTGTGATCACCGAATAATTTCCTGTTTTTCTTGTTAATAAACCATTGCCATGGTAACATTTCCAAGAACATTTGTTGCTCTTGGCTTCCTCTGTGTTACTGTTCAGTTTATGGGTCTGCGACTTTTATACTTCACAAGGAAATTGAACAAACGTCAGAGTTTGATGGTTTGGCATGAAGGTCCCATCTGAAGTCATCGGATTAATGATTGCTTTGATTAATGATGAGCAGCTGATGTTGCAAGGATTGGGTCTGATGTACATCATCATAGTCATCACATCAAAGGCCAGAGGTTACGGCAGCAGATTCCACACCAGTTTATCTATTTATCCTGGCGTTCTCTGTGTCTCTGTAGTCGAATGAGAAATAAAGCCGAGTGCACAGAAGTGGCTGTTTGTGGTGTTTTCTTGTGGTCAGATAAACTACATGGGTGTGTCCTGCACGAACATGAACAACTTTTTTGAAGCTACCAACAACTATTACAGTTGATGAGCGAGAAAACAGCACATCCCATGACATCACATGACATCGCATGACATCGCATGACATCGCATGACATCGCATGACATCGCATGACATGACATGACATGACATGACATGACATGACATGACATGACATGACATGACATGACATGACACGACACGACACGACACACACCACACCACACCACACCACACCACACCACACCACACCACACCACACCACACCACACCACACACACACACACACACACACACACACACACACACACACACACACACACACACACACACACACACACACACACACACACACACACACACACACACACACCACCACCACCACACACACACCACACACACACACACACCACACACCACACACACACACACACACACACACACACACACACACACACACCACACACACACCACTTCACATCACACTCAGTCACTCACCCGAATCATTACGTAGATTAGAAGTCAAATATTGTAATAAATATATTATAACCTTGCAATAACATTCTTGGCAAAAAGACTGACAAGTATCATTGTAAAACCAGCAGTTGTCAAATAGAATATTTATCGATGCTCTACATGTATGATTTATGGATTTAGCCGGCATTGATACAAACGTGATGGCTGCTGGATTATGCAAGGATAATCGCTGCATGTAGGCCTCATTAATATTAACTACCAGAAGTATACATCTGCTGGTCTGTCTGTCCGTCCGTCCGTCCGTCCGTCCGTCTGGCTGGCTTGCGAAAGACCCACTGCTAAGTGACTAATCGGTAACAAAACTGTCCTTATGTGACGTCTATGTGACAGCCATGTGACATATGCGTGACAGTTATCAGATTGCTGTAACGTAATATTCAATTTTAATTACATATCTGTTCACATATTGCCAATATGTAGTAATTTATATCAAATATAATAGACAAATTGTATTTCAATTTTGAATGAAATTTAAATTAGATGTATTGTTTTGACACAAACCAGGGCCAAGAGAATGTTTTTATAAGCACTTAATTTATAAGCACACACATTTAAATTGGCTGGAAGAACATTTTGTAAACTACAAACAGGTATTAAATGCCAAGATATCTCCAAGATATTGTTACCACTATTGTCATTATGTGAAACAAATTTCATGTTAGCTCTGCAAATGTATGAAATCAGGTTGAAAAATAAACCTGAAATTATCAACTAAGGTTATTATAGTAATTTTTATGCCATTGATTTTAAGTTGTCTTTTTGTCATTCACTTAATTTAATATTATTTTCAATCCCAGCATCCTTTAAAACATACAACAGATGTGCATGTGATGGTCTGATTCTGTTGAATTACAAGAGACACTGTTTTATGGCACACCTTTCTATCAAATCTTGCACTTCAGTCATATCATAACCAGTCACTACACTGGTATCTAACACTGACACTGACACTGACACTGACACTGACACTGACACTGACACTGACACTGACACTAACACAATACTACCAGTCACCAAAGATACAATTACAGTGATGCTCATGTTTTGCACTCAAACAACCATTGTCAGTACATTCCTGTCACTCACACTACAAACAAGTGACAAAGAGATGCGGTCATTACATTGATTAGTTGGCGACTCAATGCATGCCTGAGAGCACGGATAAACATTTTCAGGACAACAAAATTTCGATTAATTACACTAATAGAATTGGAGACACATTAGGCCAATTTCGCTAGTCGTGCGTCAAGATCGAATAATGTCAGACACATTATCCTGATTATACCTCGCGATCAGCCGGTAATTACTGTAAAAAAAATGCACATCGGTTATTAGCTGAAATCAGCCACATTTGGCTAATTGCGGGTTGAGCCCTCGCATGATATGCCAAGTGGCTCACTGTGGAAATGCATGGCTGCTTCGGGTTTTATAATTGGTTTTACAGTCAATTATATATCTGCCCTAGTCAGCGCCATCATGTCAACCTGGCACTTATACCAGGTTGGTGACCTCTTCCTGGTTAGCACTGGGTCATCTGGTGACCTCTGACCCTGATGACCTTTGCTGTGTCTCCAACACACCCAGTAGACAGGTGAGTTGGCATGAAGGGTTAAGTAAAACATGAGATAATCTATTTCCTTAAAAACGATCGATGCCAGATCATTTACTGTTATAATCTGATTACTTAATAAAATATTTTGCGAAATGAAAAATTATGCTTTGAATTCATTTTCGGGTGTAACACTTGACCAGGAAGTGTGGGACTTGTGGGTCAAAAGGTTTCATTTTTCATATCCAAAGTCAAGATGTTTCTGTTTAGCTGTAGAGACTTTCGTCTGCCGTTACACACCGACTTCTTCAGTACTAAACTGTAATGACAAATGACAGACAGGTAAAAAGAACGATCTTGATTTTGGATATGAAAAATGAAAACTTTTGATTTGGAAAAGAATTATCCTGAGAAATGTTCAGTAATGTGGGACTTGTGGTCGATATGTGTTGTAACTAAAATGACTGAATGTTGTATTAGTCCATCTGTTGACAAGTGGAATATTTATCAACCCTTATACTGAGGCACCTCTGAGCCAGGTTGTCAAGGACTTACCGGTAGACACAAAAGAAATTATTATTTATCAGTTATGATGAGATTGGGCTAGGGATTGGTGAGATTGGGCCAGGACTCTGTGATATTGGGCCAGGGCTTGGGCCAGTGCTGGGTGAGATTGGGCCATGACTAGGTGAGATTGGGCCAGTGCTGGGTGAGATTGGGCCAGTGCTGGGTGAGATTGGACCAGTGCTGGGTGAGATTGGACCATGACTAGGTGAGATTGGGCCAGTGCTGGGTGAGATTGGGCCAGTGCTGGGTGAGATTGGGCCAGTGCTGGGTGAGATTGGGCCAGTGCTGGGTGAGATTGGGCCAGTGCTGGGTGAGATTGGGGGATTGGGCCAGTGCTGGGTGAGATTGGGCCAGTGTGGTGAGATGTTGGGTGAGATTTGGCCAGTGCTGGGTGAGATTTGGCCAGTGCTGGGTGAGATTGGGCCAGTGCTGGGTGAGATTGGGCCAGTGCTGGGTGAGATTGGGCCAGTGCTGGGTGAGATTGGGCCAGTGCTGGGTGAGATTGAGCCAGTGCTGGGTGAGATTGGGCCAGTGCTGGGTGAGATTGAGCAATCAGTTGATGACATGTTGCAATCAAGATGCGGCCTTGAACATTCAGTGAGGAAATTATCATCACGCAACGAGACAGAACAGCAATTATCGTTAATTACTTATGTATTATTGATATTCATATTAGAGTATTTAGTCAGTCAGACAGGACCTGGCCAGACAGTGGACAGTGGTTGACCACAAGTTGTGGCTCTCAGCCACTTGCTCAGTTCACATCAAATTTCTGGTTCGTTTCGGAGACATTTGATATCACAGTGTGGTACTCGGAGTCAAAACGTTAATATTTTAAAGTACATAAAACTTAAAAACTCATCTGCCAAATTAATATTAAGGGACGTCTGTTATTGAGATTGGAAAAATCATGCATTGTCAGCTATTCTAAAAGTCCTTAAACCAGTAACAAGTGGAGGGTGGAACTGCTTACTCTCAAGTTATATATTTGATTGGTGGGTTTTATTTGGCTTATCTCCTAGTGCTGCCACTTTATGTCAGGAATACTGAAGTTAGATATAGATTTCCAACACAGGTTTGATTGCAGTTTCATTAGAATTTGGGGGGGCTTTATTTGGCAGAGGTTGGTTTAGTCTGGTCATTTTCTCCCAGGCACAAGTGTAAGTTGTGTTCACTAGGGTTAACTTACCATTTTCATGTAGGCGAAAATGTAACAGGGTTAATGAGGGAAGACATATCTGGGAATGAGTGTCCGTTCTGTTGGATAGTCTCACTGGCCAGTGCCTTCATCGGTGATGTATGGGGCCATGTGTGTGAGACAGCCACCTATGACTTTACAGTTCCACATTCAGGTGGCACGGCTGATCTGTCAAAACGCTTGCAAAAGAATTAGAGAAACCTGCCGTAGTCTGTAGCCTGTGTGGGAGGGAATGGGTGAAATGTTTATCCCAGGTGAGGTCGCTGGACCACCAGGAGTCCGTCGTATCACATGACATGGTAGCATCGCTGGACCGTTTGAATACAGTTTAGGAATGGATCATATTTTGTCTATAACATTTCTTTCAACAGAAATTTTAATTTAATTTTACTCCATATATATATATATATATATATACATATATATATATATGATATTCCACCATGTTCTAAGATATGAGTCTCTGGAATAAAGTTGACCTGTATCAACACGTTGTCATTAATAATGACACATAGAGCACAGTTATAAACAGATACTGCTCTGTATATTTATATGGAGTTTTGTTATGTGTTTGTACAACACTGTAAAATAGCACTGAAAATAAATTAACGTATATAACACTATGCAATAATAATGGTTTTTAATAGTAAATTACAAAAATAGCATCAAATCATTTAACAACGATAAATAAACAAAGCAATATGTAAATTGTTCTGCTTAAAATTTCAAGTGCTATGCTGAATAAAAATATGTATTTAACACATTTTAAAACAGCAGATAAATAACATGGGCCAATGGTTGGGGAAATTGCCGGCTGCTGGGGAACAGGGTGATGGGAAATCGCTAAAAGGAATAAAAAATGATTTTGGCCCATTTCCACCCCTGTGGGCTCCATGGACCAGGTGGTGTGAGTGGTCCTCAGGGGGACTGACCGGCTCAGTGGAGCGGGGTAATGGGATCGGGGGAAAATGGGAGGGGGAAGAATGATCACGCCACTCCTTTCCCGTGTCATTTTGACTGATTGAACTTTTTTCCTGGGGGCAAGGGGGGGGGGGGGGGGGGGGGGGTTTTTTTTTTTTTTTTTTTTCTGTTCTGATTTATTTCGCCGCGGAGCAGAAAGAGTTGAGAGTTGATCGGGCAGGACATGCAATGGTTGGAGCGACACGTCGTCGGAGGGTTAGGTGGTTGGAAGGGTGTAAATCATCTGGGAGTAGGGGGGTTGGGGGGTCCATGTCATAATGTCTATATTTAAGAAACTTGTTTGTGTACATTGTCACTCTCGCAGACGTGTTTCCGTGTAACAAGTCGTTATGTTCCGCAATATCCATGTGCTATTATGCTTTATATTACATAATTATAAAGGTAAATATATATACATGTGTGTATATAACACATACACACACATATATATATATATATATATATATATATATATATATATAAATTACATAAATATATGTGTATACATACTATAACCATATCATTATAAGCAGTATTTAAAGAAAAATTAACATTTTAAATGGCTCTATATTTTAAATAGCTTTTGTATAATTATAATATGTATATTTTTTCATAACAAGTGGCTACATCATGTGAACACCAGGGGGGCAGAGTGAGGTCACGGTTGACTGACTGTAGGAGGGGAGTTGCAGCAAAAATTATGTCATCTTTCATAACAGACATTTTCTCTTACGTAACGGGTGCCACACGTCTTTGTTTGAAGTGAGACACAGAGCTGCTGTGGTGGTTTTGTTCTGCAGATAAGCCAGCTGCAATTACTGCACATATGGCAAGAGAAAATCACACTTCTGGTAATGGAATTATCTGGCCTTTTTATCTCATTATAAATTTAACGATATTTGATGAGAGCACAAAACTTATTGGAATTTTTAATAACGGTGACAGAATGTCAGAAGCGTTTTATTAATAAAACGTCAAATTTAAGAATTACAACGAAACCGGAAACTCGCATTTCACAGTTTTAAAAAAGATTTACACCGGGGATGATTCCGTGAAATGTGACCACCGTTGGGTTGCCGTCAGTTATGTGGGTTTTGTAATTTTAATAATGGTTATTTCATTGCATGTAATTTTGGTGCTGGTGGGCAGATGGGCGGGCGGGTGGGTGGGTGGGTGGTGGGCCAAATAGTGCGCATCTTAAGCATGCAGCCAAACACATGAAACTGATTCTGAAGCTGCCACAATGACAGGCACCGACACATGTCCCGCCTCGACTTTTTGCCACAAATATACGCAGAATATTATGATATGACAGGCCGCTGCACTGCGATAGTTTACAGCATTATTTAGTCAGTCTTGTTTGGCCGTCTTTGCGTGTTGACGTGACCAGTTGGCGTAATTCTTTCAGCAGATATTTGCAGGCGAGCCCAGTTAAGGGAAGGGCGTTGAGAGCTCCTTTTTTAGGATTGGGGCAGAAATAAAACCATGAAAAAACAACACTAATAGAGCCACCTTTTTACTGTCTATACAAATCTAAATAAACTTGCATTATTTTATTTCAAGACTGGAATAACTACAAAGCTCTGTGAATAATTTGACACAATAAAATTTAATGATTATGAGATATATATATACCAGGACAATTCTGAAAGTCTTCACTGTTAATTAAGTGTAATGTGTTTTGGAATATTGTAATCCAACTGTATTTAGTACAAAACAAAGGACTATACAATATCATATTTTAAATTGACTTCTCCCTAAGACTACCTTTCCTACTAATTTTCTGTCATCTTTCTTGGGTTTATTTCCTAGATTTGCCAGCGATACTGAGCAGGCACTAGACTGGACTGTATATGGTTGACTTCCCTGTGTTGTTTTAGATGGCAGTTCTTTCAAAGTGAACATTTTTCTTTCACTTTCACAATCACATCTGTAATCAGTCACATTACCGAAAAGAACACTAATTTTATATGGATAATTTCTTTAAATGTAGTGATATCGTAATAATGGTCATACAGACAATTATCCATGTCTCAATTAGTCTCCTCCATCTCACCTTCCCCCCCCCTGTCAGATCCCTCTCTTGCAACTGTTCGCAATAATTTAATGGTCCCTAAGAAAGCATCCCTCCCTGAACGTTGGTCGCTGCCTTCTCTCCTCTCTGCCTCGCTTTGTTTTTCTGCTTAATTTACGATGAAGCAACAAATTAAAACCATGGTTGACTGGTGCAGCTGTACTGACATGTCGTCCTGGCAGATTCCCGACCATCTCGCACAAGGATTTAGATCATTGTAAGAACTCGCTGCTATTCCGCAGTGTTTATGAGACAGTTGTTGTAATTTCTGGGAATTTGGTGTCAGTGTGAGGCCAACGTGGCTGCCTGTGTATATCTGGTGGTTATTTTTCATCGTCGAACTTGATTTGCCCTTTGTGGAGGCGACGTCATGTATGTGGGAAAGACAGGAATTTTACGTAGACGAGCGGGCTCAGGGCCGCGCCTGTAGAGTCCCAGAACTGTTTGTGCGTGTCTGCACTTAATTGAGTTGTCTTCATTGGTCGATTTAAGATTAATTGTAATGTAATTGTAAGTTAGTCATATTTTTTACTTTCTTTTTACTATCATAATATTTTATATCTCGTTTTAATGTTCAAATAAATTTAAAATAATAACTTAAAAACGTATATTTTCATGTAGTCCTTCAACTATTATCTGTCTATTATATATAACAAACATTACAAGAACTAAAGTCAGTGAAAAAATCAACAAAGTAAACTGCTGGGCCACCTGTTGGTTCTTGTGTTAGGTAATACTAAATTATGCCAGATCATTTACATGTCTTTAGATATCTTGGTCTTCCTTCCATCGATCTGCACAGCAAACTCCTACTTCATTCCTGCCTCCTCATTTACCTGTGGCTACCCCCTTAGTTAACTGTTTTAATCTTCTCTTATGATGCGTAGTATCAATTGAAATGTTGGGGAAATTAGTTGCCAGTTGGACAGTTCTCTGTGAACTGAAGTGTAATTGTGATGACTGTCTCCCTGTCATTTCATTCACTTGTAGTTAACCCCGTCCAGTATGTTCCAGTCTGTCGCTGCTTGACCATTGTCCTGCTACTGTGTCCAGCAATCCAGGATTCAATGTGCTGGACAGCGGGCAGTCTCCTTTGTGTAACAATGTGTGCACGCAGAGTGTAACAATTGCTTCAGTTTTATTCCTATCCCGGTTTTATGAGTTAATATTCATGGTTTTTATTTGCCAGTAAATTGTGTAGTTAAAATTTGGTGGTTTAAATTACTGCGAATACTTCTGTATTCTGTAAGTAGATTCTTCACTATTTGTGGCCAGTGTCACTCGAAACAACACAATGTTGTAGTCATGAAGAATTCGTTGTTATAACAGGTAATATTTCCGTACGTTTAATATGCATGTGTCTGTTCACGTTCCGTGGAAGTATGTTTCAGACGCAAATATTTTATTTGCAGCAACAGATGTTTGGCTCAGTCCATAGCTTTTTACAGCAGGTTTATTCAGTTCTTCCCTCTCTCTGCCGGTATCAAAGGACAACACGACTTTATTCTATATTCATATGACTTGTGGATGGATTGATGGGGAGATTGATGTATGGACGAATAAAGATCAAATGTACTAGCTGGTTAGTGCTGGAACTCAGGAGGATGGCCGACTGGGAGAACACAATAAGTTAACCCTGCTTGATATACAGTAGGTGTGTCTAACTGTAACTGTAAGGCCGCATTAACTATTCCCTTCGTTACGACATTCTTTGCGTTTATGCAAGAATTGCAAGACATACTACGCTATAACTAAGCTCAGATGGCCGTATATTACTGTGAGATTGGATTCGTGTTTTAGTACTCCGCCGTCGATTTATGGCGCTGTTTTATTTTTCCCCAGCCCGTGTTCCCAGTTTTGCAGTGTTGCCTTACCCGGGGGGGCTGTGACGCCAATTGTTATTACGTGCTTTTTCATCGCTGCCGAGATGAAGAGCGACGTTTTGTGACTGGCGATTAAAAGTAGTGACTGCAACATTTCGACAGACTTGTGAGAGAGCCGCTATAAAGAGGAGATATATCGGCATGCTATACATATACACTTCTTACTAACACAGTCAGATGTTTACGTTCATAATACGTGAAGCAATTAGTGGGTATAGACTATAGAGCACTAAACTTGAGAAGCGAATTTTTTACATGAAAATTGAATCAGACATTTCCCGATTGAGTTAAATTAACCTCACGCATTTATCAGATTCATTAAATTAATCTTATCAAATGTTTCAAATAAATTAACTTTAATTGAATTAACAATTACATTTGGTGTTGGTATAATTGTCTTGCTGTTGTTCTTAATCACTGTGCTGGTTTTTTATTTCTAATTAAGAAACCACCACAAATTGTTTCGTAACATTAAAACTTTGATGAATGGGTTGTTGGAAATTGTATGTTTATTTGTTCAAGTTTTATACTTTGTGTTTCTATTTGTTTATGTTGCAAAGATGAAGTTGTATCTTATTATCCCACTTTGTCATACATACAAACAAATACAAAATAGATAGCTTAAAACTTGTTTTACCGACATAAGAAAGGTCTGTTTAGTGAGATTAATGCATGACTTGATGCGGCATCAGAAGCTGTCACATCTGAGCTGAGTGGAGAGAGATTGTCAGACTTTTCACCACTTTTCATCACAGCTGCATTTAATTTAGCGACAAAGATTAATCGAGTGGGTGAGGAGGGTCAGTCATGTTTAGTATTTAATGTCTCCGCTCAGTGCCGAGATTGAAATCAAATCAGCTACAAATCTGGGCACTCTGTCCAAATATAATGGATGGTGTCTCGAAGGGATGTTCCGACCTGCAAATATGCAAGTATCTATGACGAGGGGTTGGTTGGGTGTCTCTGGGGATAGCTGTGGAACAGCTGTGTATGCAGAACAAGGGTGATCCGAAGGTCTTGGTATGATACTTTCTGATAACTGATTCCTCTCTTACATAAATCTGCCGGGACACAGACACAGACAGTCGGGTCTACAGAGGGAGGGGACATTGTTTGTGTGGCTTTTGTCTAGATATACCTGCCGCTACACTGGCAGGAGAGTGGGACCAGTTATTACCTGTGCTGATGGCGTGTCTCAGTGGACAAGTGGCAAATGCATTGAACTTGCATGTGTGCATGCATACACATGTTTGCACACATGCATGCATGCACATGCATACACACACAACCACACTCACATACATTCATGCACAGACACACACACGCACGCACGCACGCACGCACGCACTCACGCACTCACGCACTCACGCACTCACACACACCCACTCACACACACATACATTCATGCACAGAAACGCACGCACGCATGCACGCACGCACGCACGCACGCACGCACTAATAAATAGGGAACTCATTATAAGTTTACTTCGCATTTCAATCTCTATCATACATTGCAATAGCCATAGTGCATGATATAGTCTAGGTAACCATCAACTAAGAATAATGAATTATATTTACGATTCCTAGATACATTTCTGTGAAGCCTACACATTCATGCAGGGATCATTCAGTGCAAATGTCCACACCTAGCTGTTACATAATCATAAAGTAGTGTCAATCTGCTCACCCCTGTATGTCCCCGTCTAATGTTCTGTCAGAGCTGTGCTGGATTAATTGATGTGGCCTCCATTTGATGACATTACCTCGCATAAATTCTGCAGATATATCTGGACAACACTCTGTTATTAATTTATGCAAATCACGAATCAGATTCAGTTGTTAATAATGGAAACGTACACAGGCAATGAGTGCACCCGTAGGTGTGTTGCTTGACAGTGTGGCGTGTCGTAGTGTTAAAGGTTCAACTTGATAGTTGTGTGAACCGATGGACAGACAGAAGGATGAGTTGGTGGACTGACAGTCATGTAGTAGTTGTTATGTAGTCAGCGTCTGGTTGTCTATGTTGATTTAGATGAAACAACAACCATGAAAACAACCTTGTTTGAACCAAAAACATCCATGGAAGATCATATCTTTTATGGACCATTGACGGACCATGTCACCAAGTCCAATAGAGCACGACAGTGGTAGACCAGTGGACCATGTATCATTGATGAGCAGGGTCCTCGGACAACCAGTGGACCATAACATCAAAAGACAACAATATTAGTAAAACAAGTCGGCACAGGACCATTTTGACAAATGGACTGTAACATCAGTAGACCAAAGATACATTTATACATTTATGTGTGTAGACATCCCCAGCTGTCGTAGACCAGAATGCCTGCTCCTGTCTGCCTCGTTTTATTCCCATCCTGGTCTTATTAATGATTCTGCTAATCGCCAGCTAGTTGGCAGGCCTGTAATGACCTCAGTAACAGCCACACACAATGTAGCAGACTAGAGACAGGAGTACTACTTCAGGAGGCATTGAGAGAGGGATTCAGGGAGGGATTCAAGGAGCAAACAGGGTTAGACAGTGTCACATAGGCAGTGTTTTCCCGGAACACACTTGCATTAATCTTAATTTAATGTCATGGCTTACAAAATTAATGTGCTTGTGTTTTAGTTTTGTTATATCTCTTTATTAATATTACTATAATATATATTATATATATATATATATATATATATATATTATATATATATATATATTATTTTATATATATATATATATATATATATATATATATATATATATACACCCACACACACATTATTTCTAACATAATATATATTAAATAATGTTATATTATACGTTATTATGAATGTGTAAAGCACATAATATTGTAATCAAATAATACTGTAACATATATATATATATATATATATATATATATATATATATATATATATATATATTTATATATACATACATTCATAATATATATATATACATACATAATACATATATATATATATATACACATATATATACATACATAAGATATATATATATATATATACATATATATATATATATATACATAATATATAATATTATATATAATATTTTATAATATATATAGTTTTATTATTTTTATCAGTACTGTACGCACGCACGCACCAAAGATAATTATAAACAATACTGTCTGCACTGTAATTAAGATGTCTGCCTTGACTTGACGGGGCAGTGTCTTCGTGCTGGTAGCTGTGTCAGACAGTCCTGTATGTCTAGCATCTGTTCTCAGCCAGGCTCTAGTTTGTGTGCAACAAGTCAATTGCAGCGATTCACTTAGCAGTAAATTGTTTTTAATCACATGCGAGCATTTTTTCATCTGATTGCAGCTGCCCCAATTCTTCTCCACCCCACCCCACCACCCACCCCCCTTTGATACCTGGCACGCCAAATACCAGTGTCATCGACAAGTAAATTATGTTATAATTCATAATGCCAGGGGAGTCTACGCTCTGGCAATGCAGTACAGGCATTTCATGAAAAAATCCGAGACCTTGCCTATGTGCTTAGCAACTGGCATAGAGTATATATAACTCCCTAAAAAGTGGAAATACTAAAAATTGAAACCAAGCACCCACCTCAGCCAGGCACGTTCATAGCCCCCCTGTCAGTTCACATGAAGACACAAGAGAAATGCAAAACAACTGGCTGGTGTCACAGGTAAAATATCCCTCGTTATTTTCCTCATGATGCATCTGACGGCGTAAAAACCTTAACCGCTTTCAGGAGTATTTTGCTGAAAATAAGTTAACACGAAAAATATATAACGTATTTTGAGTTAATTGTGGTTTAAACATTTGCGTGAAGATATTGTACCACATTCTATGCAGTTCTCATGTAATAGAACATGCCAATGATATATGATGAACTTGTTAAGAGAATTACTGAAGTGTGTTACATTTTTGTGGGATAACTCAACTAATATTTGTTCTCGTTTTCTTGTTATTTCGAATATAAAAAGTGGTATGAAATGACTGTTGAAAGTGAAACCAACAGTGTACCTGGATGTTAATTCTTCTGTCCTTCTCGTTTGAACGTATAAAAACAGCGTTTATGTCTGACGATGACCTCCCAAAAGAATAACCCTCACCCCCAACCATAATAACCATATTGTTGTGTACGACAGGGCCTGTAAATTACACAGTTATCACATGATCTATTTATAGCAGCAAAACAATGGCTGACGTGTGAAGATGTGCGAAGTATTCAACGCTCTGGCAGCATTGTGTTATCGTCTCTGTTCACAGGAAACTAAGACCTCCCTATGCCCGCATTTGTGGTATGCCCGTTTCTGGAAATAGCAGGTCTTTACCAAAGCTCCCCAGGCTATCATCTAATACGTTGATCAATAATATGCCACCGGGCAATTTCAATGAGGTTTTCGTGTTCCGATCCTACGATTATGTCAGACGTGGCGTTATCAGTTGCTCATCGACTCCATCACCTACACTTTTTGGCTCGAACATTCGGGGCGCATTGTTCCTTTCTCATAGACGGCCCCTTTGCAAAAAAACCTCTCCCACGTGTCGCTGTTTCCGCCTCCTGAATCGCACAAGTCACATGATTCACACCGTTGCCCTGCCGGCATGTCGAGCAAAAAATCGCCCCGTCGAAATCGGCCGTGTTGGATTTGCAACGCCTTTGAAATGAAACTGCGGCGTCATGGATGAGTGCACTTTACACTTGTATCTGTCACGTGCGCCCGCCAATACCGCCCCGCCGAACCACCCGATAGCCGGTAATTTGCCTGTTTGCCAGTGGTAAGCACGATTCAACGGCATGACAATAGGAATCCACCCCACGGATAAATAGCTGTGGGCAATTTAGCGACACAGCAGACAACGTCGTGCGACTATTTTCCGCTCAAAGCCGACGACGACGCGCACTCCGTTTCAATGCCGTTTCTTTTCAGATGTTAACCAGAACGAATTGAGATTTGTCGCACGCTTTTTTCCGCCCTTTTGTGCATTGTGCGCGAGCAAGGGAGGGATTCACCGTAGTGTGTTATAGGCTCGTCACTGCTCACACACGCAGGGGGCTCTGATCGCCCCTCGTAATTTAAATACCTCGCAGCTTATCCGTTATCAAGGCTCTCATTGTCTAAGCGTTACAGGGGGTATTGTGCAGCTCTGGTTACGTCCGGCTTGGTGGAAGCATTTTGTCTTTATCATGTTCAAAACATCAACATTGTGTCTTTTGGCATTGTCATTTACACCAGACAGACGTGTTGTTTTTTGCTGGAAACTGAGCCGTAACAGTCGGGCTGTTGAGGTCTCTGTCTCGCGGGATGAGTCCTGTTTCATCGCGTATTGTCACAGCATTCTGCCTTTATCACGCACGGCGCATCGATATTGTGTGTAGCGCTATTGTAATTTATACAAGACAGACATGGTGTTTTTGAGGTGAAAATGATCCGCGGCACTCATACCCTGTCTGGGCGCCTGGCCCCGAACATGAGAACAGATTTCAATTACGATAGCACCGAGTTCGGCTGAAGACAAAAACACAGGTCCATATACACTTCCCTGTCATTTGCTAATAAAACAAACACCTGCCTTCAGATGTTACCACGTTCTTCCTTCTAAGCATATTTTTGAGTCATCTTCTACTAAGGACGTCTATTCACATGGTTTAAGGCTAAGTAGGTTTCCCCTCAGACACATTGTTAAGTTGAATCGAAATGAAGTTACAGAACTTTGTCCCAGAAGTAAAAAGTGCAGCATTTTGTGTTTTTTAGTATCCCTAATGTTGCAACTACAAACAGCCTATTACACTCTTTAAAGGGTCTCGTAAATGTTATGTATATTTGTTACATAGCTACTAAATATTTACTTTAAAAATGTGATGATATATTTTCTCTTGCTTTTTTTAATATACTGTTTCCGTTATTCTGTTTTCCCCTTTAGATTCTTACAAACAACAGTCAGTTGAGATTAAAAAACATTATAGGAATATTTTAACCATGAAAATATGGATATAACTATTTTTTATTAGAAAACAGAATAACTAGAAGACATGAATTTATATTAATGAAGAAACAGTGAGTGGTGTGTGTCCGAAAATATTATTTTCACTGAGGAGAATAAATTAATTGGAACCAATTATATAAAAACTAGCAGCAAATATGTATATAAAACAAAAAGAAATGACAAATAGTGCAAGTTATTTCCATGCCCACTTTTCAATTGGCATTTTACCTAAAAATGTTTTGTTCAATCTTGATTGCAGTGCACAATGTCAGGATTCTCAGGCCTGTTATATCCATTTTATATTGAAGATTGAAGCACATTCCACAATCTTGAAAGGTTTTCCAATTTATCTGTTTGCTAAAGCAGGAATAAAACCAACTTGTATATGTCACCTTCACTGGTATATTTCATTTATATGAGGAAATTATATTTACAACTTATGTTGCCAGATTACATTTATGATATTTAGAGAAAAGCCTTGACTTTTGAAATTATAACTCATTTAGGAAGTTTGCATTTATTTGAATTAGCATACTGCTTAGAAGTAAAACAACTTGAAGTTAACAGTGGACTATTTGTGTAATTTTACAATGATTTAAAGAATGTGAAACAAATACTAAACACAGTCCGTTAATATTATGTGTGAAATAAAAAATGGTTGTGTTAATTTACTAATATCAATACATTCAATAAATAAGGTTTCATAAATTTGTAAATTATGAATTATTCACTACTGATATGTTATTGTGGTTAGCTTTTAATTGTTATACAAAATATGTTCTCAGTTCATGGTTTAATTAGTAGCTAGGTTAAAACAAAATTGTTAAGTTTAATTGTAAAGTTTTTAAATCCAGAGTAAACCAAATAATAGCTCTGTATGTGAGTGAAACCTGAATATCTCAATAGTCCACATCTGGGGCAGTCACTGAATTCTATGTAATCAATTTAGAATGTGTTGTTAACATGCTTATCACAAATTAGCCACTAAGTGACTTTCTTGTTAGAAATCACATCCCGCCCCTCTCCCGCCCCCAACCTCCCCCCTCTTTATCCCCCCACACAATGTCCACAGGCCATCTGTCCCTCACCCTGCCCCACTTTGATCAGTGATTCCCCCCTCCCAATATGCTCAACATTTTGATTTCCACTAGCCGCCGTTTGAGACACAATTGGGGGGTAATGACTGTCAGGGGACAGGGGTGTTGTGGGCCACAGATGGGGCAGGGCATAATGGGTGTGAGGTCAGAGTGGTGGAAATGAAGCTGTGAATTTAAATTGATGACAGGAAATTGAGAGTTGAAACTAATGATGATACTCTTGGTGACAATGTGCAGTGCAAACTGCCCTGATATTTTGTCTTGAAGAAACTTTGGCTGTTTTTGTTCAAACAGATTATGTATATCAAATAAATGTGTACTTAATTAGTTATATAATAAACATTATTTTTAGTGTTGTACATATACAGTGTGTGTGTGTATGTATATATATATATATATATATATATATATATATATATATATATATATATATGTTTAAGGATAACATTTGTATATAAAATTTATCTTTCTGATTCCTGAAATGAGAATAGTTATTACATGCAAATGTTTTACAAATGTAATTATTTAAATGCAACGCTACACATTTGATTGCAGCAGTAGTAATCTGATAGTTATATTCAATGAGCCGCTGTCGATTTTCGTTGCCAAATTGGCAAACTGGATTTAGCCGAGGTATCGTCTGCTGCGCTGATATGACAAGGCAGGCACCCAGATGGAGGCACATACTTCTCGCACCGATTTATGGCTCGTTGATGGGGCTGCATTTCCATAATGGCTGCCTTGGATGTTCCTCCGTAGGCCCCTCGTGTCAAATATAAGTGATGAAGTCTTTCCTGTTGTCATCGCATTAACCGTTGTCTGCCTGCCAGCATGACGTGTCATCACTTCGACATCGACACATTGTTATTAGGCTGCGTAATTTTTATTGGCAACCGCCAGCTCCAGTACGTGGGAGAACAGCTGAAAAACATTGAACACGCTTCCGAGGTCTTCCCGATTTTCTTGGGAGACATCGAGGAAGAGAGGATAACTGATCACCAGGATAGCGGGGCCGACATCATTGAAGACCGATTGCTCATACGACTGATAATTGTGAAGTAGGGTCCTGATAATCAGAGGAAGTCTCGGGGAAAGAGGTCGCAATTTACAGCAGCTTTTGGCAGGAGACTGACAGCCTTCATTGACAACAGCCACAGCTAGGACATGGACGGGTGGACTTGTTGTTGTCATACCTGGTTGTCACATACAACAGCTGATTACAAAAGTTGCAGTTAAAGAGAGCACTTTTTTTAATGGTTGTTTGGAGACATTCACCTGCAAAGCTCAGTGTAGTGGTAATGTGAGTAAATTTAAATTGTAGTTGTTATAATTGTATTTGTTAACAAGAATAACATCCTATACAAAAACTGCAGCCAAGTTTATCAGGAGACCAACATCTATTTTATTTTATTTCCTTTCTCATTCAATCTTTGTTGGTTTCTCATGAAAATGTAATGAATAATATTTATGTAAGACTTGTGAAATACTATATATATATATATATATATATATATATATATATATATATATATATATATATATATGTGTGTATATATATATATATATATATATATATAATTATAATGTATGAAACGTGCAGTAAATATCCTAAGATAAGATCAAATACATTATCTTTCATTTTACCTATGACATTTTTTCTCATGAACATAATAAATAAAACTCAATTAACTAGTAGGAAGCCCTTACAAACATGAAGGATCCTCCCTGGAACGTAATGGGTTTGAAGTTTGGAAGTCGTGTTTTCCGGAGGAAATCCTTCAAATCAAAGCACTGGATGATGAGAACTGGTTATTTGCGGCCCATATGGACTGTATCATGTTGGATTCTGGGTGGGAATTGCTTCAGGACGTACTGCACGTGACACCACACGTGTCCGTCCTTTCCGAAGCCAGGTGCGGGTGGAAAAAACCAACTCAAGGCAGGTGGGGTCTAACCGAGTCACTTTGATGTGAAATCTACACCAATCTGGCGCAAATTGCGTGTTAGAATCGGTGATTTAGAATGCGCATTAAAAGATGGTTGGTGTCATTTGTTGCTAAGTGGGTGGATAACAGTGGTTAATGATTGTGTGCGTTCGTTTTTTATTAAAGAACTGGGCACTAATAGTTGTAGTTACTTGTATGTCGAAGGATGTATGTAGGCGCTATAGAAGGGTTACAATTATTATTCATATTTGCACATGCTCTACACCATGTGACAAATGTATTATTTGAGTGTTAGCCTATTCTTCTTCAGAGAATAAATTTGTATCTGACTGTCTAAGATGTTTATCGGCATGCAAACTAACTCTACAGATGCAGTAATAAAACACGACTTTTGCAAATAATTTTGTTGCTTGAAATGTTCAGTTAATGATAAGAAAATAAGTGTTATTTCTAATTTGGTTTTCAGTTATTCTTTTGTTAACACCAAATGAATGTACTGGTAATCGCAATGATAAACTGGTAATAACATGCATTTAAATTTGTAAAATGACCACATGGCTATTACTTTACAAATACTTCACCTCTGCATTGTGTCTGTATAAACAAAAGGTAGCTTCATCCCATCTAATATAATTACTTCCATTGGAAATTTAATTACGTTCACTAAAGAGTGATTAAAAATTGACCGTTTTGTATCTAACTGACATTAGCAAACGGTGTCAGCGTACGTGCATTTAATCATTGTTTCCTTTAACTAATTAAAAGCTGATTGTTAGCGGAATAAAATTTGTGAAAACATGCAATATTGGAGAATAACTTTGACATTTACGTCGGCATGACACGTAAAAAGGCGGCCAGCTGAAACGGTTTTGCGACCAGTGCAGCATGAGAGCCAGCGGACCACGGGATTATGCGAGCGAATCAGCGTATCATCTCATTGGCTGTCACGTTATTAGCTACATATTTGATTGTCGGTGAAAGTGGCCAATTTGATGCAAGTGGTCGGCAGTCGCGTGTCGGCAAGTGTGGTTGCGTGCGTCCTTGTGCACGGTTTAATGCCAGCTCCAGTGATGTGTGATTTGACGACGTCTGGAACTGTAGTTAATAACACTAATAATAATCCAGTTTCCATGGCGAATGGCGCAGTGTCGCTACTGGCGATCTGTGCTTGGAAAGCCTCGTTGAAATGTGAGAATTTGCGATGTTAAAGTCCGATCCTGGCGCAGTGATTCTGGTGCCTGATGAGAATATAATTACGACAGTTGGGGCAGAAAATTGCTGGTTTGTGAATCTGATGACTGTGTTTTGTTACTCATGTTTAGTGCATTGATATTAGTTTTACATTTGTAAAAAGAATAAATATAGTTATCTAACTTAGTGTGTAGGTGGGGGTTGTTGGTGGGGGTTGTTAGTGGGGGATGTTGGTGGGGGTTGTTAGTGGGGGATGTTGGTGGGGGTTGATGGTGGGGGATGTTGCCTGGGGTTGATGGTGGGGGGTGTTGGTCACTTCCTCCTGGACAGGTTGTGACTAGTGTACCTAATTTTCTGGGATGAATCTATGTCTCCTCTCACCTCGGAAGAAACAACTCATTTTTTTAATTCTCCCTATGTTAAGGGTTGTTACCAGTTTTAGGGTTCACACAAGATAATAGATGATTAGGGCTACACATTTTCTGCAAATGTTTAGAATTGCATAATACATTCACCAATCCACTGGAAACATTTTGTATGATTTATATTTGTTGTGCAGAGAAACTGCTAAAATTTATATCAACAAATAAATGTGTAAAATCTTTGTTAAATAGTTTTTGGTGTGTGTCTGGAGCCTGCCTGCTGGGTGGCTCATTTTGTTAGTAATGCAACAAACAATGCTTCATTATGTTATCAATAGTGCAACAAATATTACTTCTTTTATTATGTACAGCCTGTACATTAAGAGATATTCATTATCACTTTATTGTTCACCTATTTATTCTGATTCTGAAAATACCAGAAAGTAATAAATTATTGTGCAGTCATTTTATTTATTAATACAGCAAATATATAAATTTTATAAATGGTTTTTCCAAAACAGATTTTTCACTTAATAATTATTGTTCTTTCTGAAAAGTGAAAGGGATTTTTTTACGCAAAAAAACAGAAGCAAACCAAATCAGTTATTTTATTCTATCAGTTTTTGGTTTCAATCCGACAGTGAGAACATAGCAGGCTAGTGAAGTAGTACTCCAAATGTCACTTTCATCACCAACTTCACAGATTTGTTATTCCAGATGCCCCTGCAAATTCTTCATTTCCATGCTCGTAGTGTAGGTAATTGGCCCCGCACATCACTGAAATTCCTTGTTGAAATTGTGTTGTTATAACCAGGAGAATTTATCCGATTTTGTAGTGAGCCAATTTAGCGAGATACGCCAAGGAATTACTTGCTTATTCCCTCGTTGGAGCCGAATGATCAACTGCTCTGTGCGGCCAATTTGAAGTGTAACTGTCTTGGTCTTTTGGTTGCATTGCGTCCCATTGCAATTATCGAAACGGAAGGATGGTGTCTTGATTAATGATGTCCCATGTAAATTTTCATCACTCTGCAGTGTTATTTCAATGACGGCTTCCCTAAGTGTGGTTGATTGGTTGCCTGCGTTTATTGATCCCATAAGACAAATGCAAATTATCAACTACGTTGATTTTGGTCCTATGCAAAATTGCTTTTGTTAATTGTCATCATCTTTTAACATAAGGAACTTAAATATAAACAACTTGCACTGCAACTAGTATTTGCATAATGTCCTTATTAAGGTTGTATATTTCAGTTTTAAATTATAAATTTCTTTTGAGATTAATTAACTTTCAAACCTGCTCTCGTCCAAGAGAATAGTTCCTTCTAAGAAAATATATATTTGTATAATAAATATGTCACAAATTAACCATTATATTTTGGGAAAAGAACTAATTTGTTTAAGTATTAAACATGCATAGGGCTAGACATCATAATAACGTTTTATTTATGTAAGTTTATTTGCCAGTTTTTCCGTGAATTTATTTCTTACATCCGTTTTTTCATAACTTGCCGTCTTTGTTGCATCCAATGCTCTGGTGTGAGACGTCCTGTCTCTCTGTGACAGACACCTGTGTCAGTCACATCACTTCACTGCCTTCTACATGCCACATTAGCTCAACTGGGGACATCTCGAGGCAGCTAGTTGACTACTTGTTGTATGGTTTCATTGGTAGTTGGGTGTGGCCAAGGTTGAAAGCACGGTGGAGTGTTAGGATTACCGCCTTGTTGAATTGATCACTACATAGATTGTAATTTAAGTTTGTTGCTGAACTAGTTAGACGTCTGGTAGTTATCTTTATTTTTGCCATGGTTTACAAATATTTGTTTTTTGTTGTTGCATTAATTATGGTGAATGTTTTGCCTTTGAAGTTGTGTGTAAAGTTAATGTTGAAATGTGGTTTGGCTGAGTTAGTAATATATTGTACTGTTGTAACATGTGATAAAGTTAATGTGTTATTAGTGAAATAGAGACAGTTTCCTTAGATACTCCTGATTGTACATAGTGGTCATACCGTAGATTCATCATGCCCTGTGGAGAACATACAGAGATGTCAGTAGACCGTCTGTGGGTATTAATTATTGGCAATAGTGTATCTCAGCTGGCCGTAGTCGTCATACCAGGCCTCTCTTGTCTGCTGGGATTTCCACAACGCATCAGTTATATACAAGATATAAATTCTGGAAACTATTCGTTTTCCTAATGGGTCTGGTTTCTCCAACAGTGCATGATGAGGCAGTAAATAATGTGCCCGGCCAAAGGCTCATGTCCGTCTTCATGGACTAAGGTTATCATTTAACCTTGGTGGTGTTTGACCCCTGGAGCGGCTTCGCAACAGATGTGTTAATGGGAGCTCATTGGCTGCGTGTCTGCAATGACAGTCGTGTGAAAAAATTAAGTGCTTATGTGTATCATAGCCAGCTTCATTTGTTATTATTTTAATTAATGTTATTATTACATTGTCACCATTTCATACATACTTTTTCCAATTGATATAGGACACAAGGAATTTGTAATAAATAAATGTTAGAGCATTCCATGTAGCTTTAGAATAAGCAGTGTTATGTGGCACTATTGGGTTTCACAAACAGTACTTAGGGGGCACAACTATTTACATAATAATTATAAATAGTTTCATAGTTTCATTTACTATATAATTATTGTTTTAAAATAATTATATGCAGTTGAAAAAGATTGATTTTGTTGCATTTATACAGTCGTAAAATACTAGTTGATCATGTATATATATATATATATATATACATATATATATATATATATATATATATATATATATTGTGTGTATATATACATATATATATATATATATATATATATATATATATATATATATATATATATATATATATATATGTGCATGTATATATATATACACAACTGTATATGGCAAACAATGTTTTATTAAGACAGATGACTTGTGGTTATACAGCCGGTGTCTTGTTTAATAATTGTGTTCATTATTTTTTAAACATCCATGGAACCATGGAATTGTTTAATAAATGCATGATTTGTCAAGATTGCATTAACAAAATAACTATTGACTTACCTATTTTGCTCTACTTAAATGTAGCCCAAAATTAGTTACCATTTAAAACAAACCTTCCATAGTTTCATATGTGATGTGTAAACTGTAAATATCTCAATTCTCAGAAACATCATGGCTTCAGTTGGTCAAGTCAACTCTCTGCTGGATTTATTTGGATTACAAATTGGCCATAATATGCCAATAAGCCTTGTGAATGCAATTGTGACGTTGCTAGTGATCAGATGAAACATTCACTACAATTTGATCAGCTAAATGATGCTGGGTGCTGGATGGTCGCATCTGGTCACAATGTCACAAAATATGTTAGGTATTACTTAAACGGTGGTTATAGATAATGTTTCAATCTTATAGTTAATATTTCAGTCTTATAAGACCATCTCTTAGAGTTGTGCCAATGGGGGAGGGATGATAGTAGAGGGGTTGAGTCACAGTTTATCTCTGTGGCTTTGGTGTTGGGCTTGTATAACACAAACTACCTTCATCGTCTAGCTGGACAAATGTCTATAAAACAAACAAGTCTGCCCAAACAGAAGTTTACTTCATTGTACTCACTGTTGTTTTGTCATAAGCTTCGGTTTATCATTTAAGCATACAGTTAAGTTTACAGATATGTTTAATTCATCTGTAGTGTTCTCTGGGTGTTTGGGTTAACTTATATATTGTTAACCTCAACCTGTTGAAATGTTCAGTTTAACTTACATATTGTGAAGTTCAATAGTGCATCTTTTGTCACAACAAATATTTAGTGTTGGTTATATAAGGGTTAAATTAATACAATATCATGACTGATTTTGAATGTCTTGTAATCTGTTTTACAATTTGATTAGTTTTGATTAGTCATTTTAAATATATTTTGTTACAGTATGTCTTCTCAGTTTCGGTGTTTTAATTGTAATTTAATGTAACTAAAAGATGATTAAAATTAAACGTAAATGTGAGGTAATATATGTGTTTCCTTTGTGAGGTGAGTCTGTAACAATTGGTTCTTATCTGGGGAACCTTCTAACCAATGTCTGCTTCATACGAATGAAGATTACGCACTAAACAATACAGTTTGTTTACAGAGAAGATAGTTGCACCAGCGGGGAGTGAAGTGGGGCAGTTGCATTGTTTGAAGGAGAATGGAACATGGTGTCTTTGTCACGGAATACAAGTGCGTCATTGTAGCAGGACAAATGAACAGACTATTTATGAAAACATTTTAGTGTTCCATTATCCTTAGCTAACTTAGATTGCATGCAGATATGTGTCATATCATTTGTGAAAGAGCAGGGGGGGGCAGAACTTACAAGGGGGACAGAACCTGAAGGGGAGGAAGAACTTGCAGGAGGAGGCAGAACCTAAAGGAGGAGGCAGAACTTGCAGGGGGAGGAAAAACATGAAGGGGGAGGCAGAACTTGCAGGGGGAGGCAAAACTTGCAGGGGGAGGCAAAACTTGCAGGGGGAGGCAGATCCTGAAAGGGGAGGCAGAACTTGCAGGGGGTGCAGAACCTGAAGGGGGAGGCAGAACCTGCAGAGGGAGGCAGAACCTGCAGGGGGAGGCAGAACCTGCAGATGTGAATGGAAATCAGAAACACAAGCCACATAAATAGCACCAGTGCGTACAGGTTTATGTCTTGTAAATGTGTGTCTGCTGTGGTGCTGGTCTGGGCAGCGATTCTGCGTCGCATTTCCGAGCTGATAATACGTGGTCGGAAGGGTTTAATTAATGCTGCACAAGTGTTTGGGTCTGAGTGCGGAACAGAGCATTCCGTGGGAAGCTGAGAAAGTAGACATTCAAAGACCTATGTTAAATACTGAACCGTATAAATTTATGCTGTGAGCGTGTGTTCCCGCTGCTACATGAAAGAAGTGCGTGACGTCCCCCGTGATGTACTGGTGGCCTTCTGTCCCCGGCCAGTCGGAGTGGCTTTGAGCCATGGCTTGTTGCGGGAACTGGGGATAAAATGGGTTGGGATTAATGGGTTGTGGTGGGATGGGACATTCCTGCCTTGTTCGACAAATGTGTTGATGTTTTCCGGAAATATTGTGGTGGGATGGGGTGGGGTGGGGTGAGGGTATACAACTTGGGGTTAGACAATGGATTCTCCTCCCAATAGTTTCAGTAGATGTAGATTTGTGGGATATCAGAAACGAGATCATGCTTAGCTTAGTTGTCCATGATCTTCATGGTGTGACGATATTTCTCAACAGGTCATTAAAACGGTTTAAAAGCAACAGACAAGATTTTTATGGAACAGTAGAATATAAGATACTTGATTCAATTTCTTAAAGGAGAGAACATTGTCGTGTTGCCTAGACATAAAACATAAAACAGTAACTACACACGTAGTCGCAAGTGAAATAAACATGACTCATACTCAACACATTCACCCCCCTCTCCCATACACTGGTTACTTGGGGGTGACAGAGATGGGGGTGACAGAGAGGTTAAACAATTTACGCTACAGATTTAAAGACTTATGTAGAATTAGTATGAAATATTCTATGCCATGTCGTAGCAACAAAAACCCTATAGAATAATTTAGAGGTGCTATAAAAATGGATTGCTACTGCAGTATAATAGCAGATATTCTCTAGAAAGCCATCCATAAAAATCGTGTAGACCTACAGAATTGTTTGCTGAGGTATCCCACTCCCAGCATCAACCCCACTGTCAACCCCAGTGTCCCCCCCCCCTCTGGCCCTGCCCTACTGTCCACTGGCCCAGGCAGTTGTCAACTGTCACTGCTGGTGGATATGAAGACATTTGGCGCTAGTGGGAGGGTGACCCAGTGATGTTGTAATGACCCTAGGTTGACAAGACTGTCTGCCTGTGGATCACTTGACAACTTCACCCTTGAGTGGCAGGCAGCCGGGGCTGGGCTGGCAGGGCTATTAGCCCAGGGAGATTTCAACATCAGGAGCGATTCCCCTTTTATTCCACCATGAATGAGTGTCCACACTCCAGGAGGCTGCCCTAGGGCAGGGGTCAAGCACCCAGGGTCAGATGCCTTCAGCCATTAATGTCTGCGGCTTTCTTTGGACTTTACAGATTGATGTCGTCAGATTGATGTGTCTTTGCTTCTAATGCTTGTGTGTGTCCTCCACTCGTAAACTCTCACACCAGCCTCTGGACCTCCATCCTTGATTAGTCAGTCTTCTCTGTTACCCTACACTGTCTCATCTCACTTCAAAATCCATTGCATTTGTTTAATTGGTGGAAAGAATCGTTACATTTAACAATTAACTTAAATTCATTGTTGGGACAATTAGACCCTGAGTCGTTGAACTTGTCAAGCGAATAGTTTCTGATACACTGTAAGGAACATAGTCACCAAAACACATGCAGACCAATGTTGTCACCAACACACATGCAGAATAATGTTGTCACCAAAACACATGCAGAATAATGTTGTCACCAAAACACATGCAGAACAATGTTGTCACCAACACACATGCAGAACAATGTTGTCACCAAAACACATGCAGAACAATGTTGTCACCAAAACACATGCAGAACAATGTTGTCACCAAAACACATGCAGAACAATGTTGTCACCAAAACACATGCAGAACAATGTTGTCAACAAAACACATGCAGAACAATGTTGTCCCAATGTTGTCATCAAAACATATGCAGAACAATGTTGTACATTTTCAAGAATATTCAATTTTGAGACCCACTTGAATTAATGCTGGGGCAAACATTAATTGAATCAGTTAAATAACTGCTCAAGTCAAATAACATCCTGGCCTGTTGCAGTCGATGCGATGCAGGTAGTGTTTAGCACCAAATTTATTTGAAACGAAATCAGTGAAAGAATCAAATTGAGGAGATATATTTAATGGTGGTCTATGTTTCATTGAAGGTATTAAAATTATTAAATAAAAAAACAATCTGAACAGAACAGAACCTGTTTCCGTGACAACCTCCAAATAAGAGCAATAGGACGACAAGGTGTCACTGCTGGGGCAGGTCTGGCTGGGTGGTCATTGTCACAGCGAGTGAAGCACCAGGCAGTAATTACTGTCACAAGTCTAGAGCCTGGTAATGACTGGGGCTGACCCCCTTAGAGGACAGGACAGTGGTCAGTGGCCCACCTGAATTAACGTGAAGTGAGCTGCTGATCATTTAGTGAACATCAGGTCATTTTGCGAGCAATATGTGAAAATACTCTAATTTTATAAACATTAGGCGGACACCAATCATGTTGTAGAATGAGATCGTGAATTTTAATGGACATTAAATCTATCATTGATATCAATACGACGAAGAACTGCAGCGAGTGCATTCGGATGTCATCACAGACTTGTGGACCGCCGCAGTGGATCATGCGAGGAACACAAAGCATTTGGATCCGTCTGCCTCTTTTTTCTGCACTCATCGCTAATCTCGTTAATCGGAGCCGACTGTTGAGTCCTCCCATCGGCAGAAGTTGCTGATAAATAAACTTTAATGTCATCTTCCGTAGGGGCATGTCGCCAAGCACAGCTGCAGGCAGCCCGCGAAGGTGTCAAGTAATTTTGCGATGGTGTGAGGCGCCGAAATTGCTCGGATGCATTGTGGGGGCAAAGGGGCCGCGGTCCAACACTATTCTGTCATTCGTCTTTATTGATTGGCCAATTGTGTCTACTCATATGGTCCCTGCTGCCCCAGACCCAGCGAGATTAGGACCCGGTCTTGCGCCTCGGCCGACCGTGGATCGGTCAGTCGCACCTTCCACGTCCGTGGTTCGGCCGGCCGCCGGCAATCTCGTGTGAATCACGGCACGTTTCTAATTGAATTGTCCACAATGATGTCGCGGTAATGACTGATTGAAAAGCACAGACAGTTGAGGTTAATAGGCTTTGTGATTGATGGACGTCAAAGTGCTTCTTGCATAACTTACTTTCTCGATAGAAGTCTCCCTCCGGTTTTGACTGCACCAAGACGGCGTTGATGCACGATTCTGCCGATTTGAAGAAAACGTCTCAAAGCTAATTTTGATATAAAGAATGCAGGTTTCGTTGTGTGATTTTCCATAAAACAAAATTGCAAAAGAATGACAGGTCTTTACAAATAATTTGTAATAAATATTTATTATTTATTACAAAATATTTTGAAAACTTTCTGTCTTTAAATCGGTGCCTGTAAAATTTTATTTCAAATACTTCTCCATGATGTCATAATCACAGACAACCTTTCTTGTCCTGAGTGTGTCATAAACCTTTATTCATGCTCCACATGCCATTTGCCAATAACTGAATTAAATTTATAAGCATTATACATTTTTGCCTGTTCATTTCAAAAGTGGCAAGAATTGCGTAAGCCAAGAGTTCCGCAATGAATTATTTAAATCAATGTTCTCCCATGGCATCTCTATGTAACCAATCAAATGTCTTGATAACATCAAATGTCTTGATAACATCAAATGTCTTACTCGTTTCATCACCGCAGTTGGCATTACATTCTGAGAATATTGAGACAAGTTTGGCAAAATATAAACAAAAGTCACTTTTCATTATGCTTTAGAAATGCAATAGACACCGTAGATTGCTCTGCCAGAGTGCAGGATAACCATGCTCATAACCCTGTCATCCCGGCTTGGGTAGCATTTGATGTGGGGCAGAATTCTGTAAATATTTGTATAAAACGTCATCACACAGCTTCCTGTAGTCTGGCTCAGTAGTGCTATTAGCCCACAGCTTCTGAATCATTTTTTCCCAGGCTTCAGGGCGGGTTAAATTAATGTAAACTCACAACATGTATCAACGTCAATAACGATCGCATTAAGGTTCTCAGCTGTGGTGAATAAATATAGAAGGAAAAATAAATAAAATGTAGTTCTTAGACTGGTATGATGGTCGTGTTTGATGCGGTAATCATTACAACTAACAAGAATGTCAGAACGATATTCAGCGTTTGATATTGGTATTCCTTTAAAGAATAACATCGTGTTTTTTCTCCAGTTGAATATGTGGGAGTATGAAAGTGCCAGACGTTGCGGATTGTCGAAGATTCTGACGTTGTTACGCTTATTTAGTTTGTGGCACACGAAGAGTTGATATTAGATGACTTGTGTTTCACTCATTCTTGAAGTGGGGATTATGATTTTGATGGACAACTCGTTGCCATGGCAGCGCAAAGTTAATTTCGGGGAGATGTCGGTGTGATGATGTGAGCGTGTCGGACCATTATAGTGATAATGTTAGTGGCTTCAAGATGATATTTCTCGACAGATGTTTTGCTGAATGATAGAGGAGGCAGTTAATATTGCTGCAGAGGGGAACAAAAATGGCAGCAATAATTGTCTTGTTTTATTCTGGGTGGTCAGAATGGCAGATGCTGTCTGGACCAGACACAGAGGACGAAACTTAGAGGACCATGGTCTTGTTATCGTTTTAATCCTAACCACCTCAAACACATTCGTGGAATAACAGACCAGAACACTGATCACTATGAAATATTTTCCACCTTAATTCTGTTTAATTAATGACTGCTGTTGCAAACTGTGGCATGAGCTAAGACAAATGTAACACATAGTGGTGCAGTGGTAGATGCATGTAAAATATTGATAGATTCAAATGACTATTTGTTTTTAATTGCACTGTCAACTGGTAGGTGAGAGGTTGATGGTTCACGGAATGGTCCACGGAATGGTTTACGGAATGGTCCATGGAATGGTCCACGGAATGAGGCGAGTGAACATTGGAGCCAGGGAGGAGATGCGACCAGACTCTCTCCAAAGTTAGCCGATTGATACATAAATTAATTCCCAGCTAGAGGAATGTATAAATACTGGCTAAACTGATTGTATCAGTGACCGTATATACACAAGATTGTCAACCAACCACAAAGCAGCACGGAGAAGAGGCTTTTAGAGACGGCTCGAGGCACGAGAATAATAACCCGGACCATCATTGGCTGTGATTTACCACAGCAGAAATCGGCTCGGCAGCTTAAAAAGACATTCGTAATATTAATAACCAGACAGCGTGTGTGCTTTTTTCCGTTACGACAACTGTTTACAAGCACGAATAGTTTCGCTTAATTTTCCAGGTTGTTTTCGTTTTTGCAGCAACATTTTGAGCATATACCAGCGTGCTCATTGTGCACAGTTAAAATATTTAACCTCCTCTGTGGCGTACGTCAAACGATTTATTTGAAGTGTGTGTTTTGTGGTTCATTGTATTTTTATAAGGGGTATATAAATAACCAGTTTAACCTTTTCGCACTTCCTTCAAACTGTCTCCAAAACACATTTGCATGTGTCATTTGCATATTTACACTGATATCGCCCCACTGTGTGCTCAGGAGTGTGACAGGGTGGGGTACGATGGCAGAACTATGGGACTCCCCTTAACGTGACTTTACTTCCTTATAGATAATTTAGGGGTAATAGCTTAGTAACCAGATGGTGAGCCCGGTGAATTATTGTGTGCGTGTCTTTGAAATAACACTGAAGAAATGCGACAGGATTTCAGGTTTCTGCCGCATTCGGGACGTATAAATTTTCCGCCTTTTCCCACGTTTTTCATTTCCCACATACCCCCAGATCTGACCTTCCCTCTGCATGTGTCGCCATATAAATCAGGTGTTTTAGGAAGGGAAGGGGAGGTTAAGGAAGGATGAATCGGGCGGGCAACTGTTTGTTGTTTGGTTATGGTGTCTCATATATTATATTCCTGCACACAAACTGTCTCTGTGCCACACGTCATTTAAAGTTAATAATTATAATGTTTAAACAACTAATCATTGCATAATATATATTATAATATATATTATAATATATATGCCATGATTAGTTGTTTAAACATTATATTAATGATTAAGTTAATATAATGTTTAAACAACTACTCATTGCATGTATATTATATATATATATATATATATATATATATATATATATATATATATGTGTGTGTGTGTGTGTGTGCAATGATTAGGTGCTTAAAAATAAATTTAAAAATTTTAACAGCAAATTTAATTTGTTATTAATTAATTAGATGTAAATGTAAAAATAGTAAAATATAGTCATGTAAAATCTGTACACATATGTATGTAAAACATTACAGGGGTAGATTTAAATTTGATCTTGTAGTTTGTGTACAGTTTGTAAATTTCCTAAATCTTTATTGTGTTTGTAAATCTTTATTGTGTTTATTTGTTAGTTTGTTTTGCACAGAAATATACTCTATAAAATATTGATGTCGTGTAGTGCACAGAATTTTGAAGAAACATCCCGGTTTAAATGGAAAGAAATAATAATTTGTGAGAATTTTAATGACTTGCCAAATTACTGCAAATATATTTTTAACAATGTGATATCATTTTGTAAGTAAATTACTTAAGTAATTTTGTAATCTGTTACATAAATGAGCTGACAATTTTGGGAAACCAATCAGAAGAACCCGAGAAACTGCGGGAATGTGGGGAATGTTTTAGATGTGTGGTATGTGGACTGTCATGTGGGATCTACGGCTGTCTGAAGATATTAATTAGAAAAACAGTGGAAAATAGCCACGGGAAGATATTGGCATGTTAGGTGTTTACTGGGGCACCTAATTAATTAAACAGTTCCTGCTTGGCCTTCTTATAGTGGGGGGGTTAGTTAGTTAGTTAGTGGGGGGTTAGTGGGGAAGGGAGGTCTGGGAAGGTGAACTTTTGGTGGCTGATGATAAAATTATAGCATTACTAGGCTTTTAATTTAAATTTTTGCAGAATATGTTTCCACAAAATCAGCCATGTAATAAATCTTTCAGGCATGCTTATTAAAAAATAAACTGTTTATGTTGCAATATTGCCAACATGACGGTTTTATTTCTGTACTTTATTTCCGAGTGCTTCTTTCAGTGTACACAATAGGCAACTAAATTTATTTATACTATTTCACAGTGTTCTAAATTCAGCTAAAATAAACCATCACTGTGTTCCTTTCTAGTGTCTTAAGTGCCTGGTTTAGCGAGGAAATTGAATTATGTGTGTTTCTTTCAAGTTTAAGTGTGAATATTAATGGCACAGGAGATCTTTGCAAATGTTATTTCATCATTAAAACGCTTACACATTTATGTTGACTCAGCTGCCTGGATCTAAATTAGCCGGGGAAAAAGAAACAGACTATAATTGGGGCGGGGTGGATACGGGTTGGGGTATATTGCTTAGAAAAGCGCTACTTGATATAAAAATTAAACAGAACATGAAAGGAAGCCATTAAAATGTGATGGCTGCCTAAGTTTCCGAAACGCCAGATGTTTCCAGCAAATGTCTCCCTGGTATGATGGGACAACTGGGATGCTCAGGGGAAGATAAAAGCCACCACCCCTGGGTGTCTTCCCACACAACCCAGGGTGCCATCCGGGGTTTGTCTGTTCACTATACATCTCTTCCCTCTCCCATCAGCATTAAATGCTCCTGACAGGGAAATGAAGCTACTGTAGCTGATGGGATCAACAGATATTGTAAGATGAGCCCATTCTCAACCACAGACTGGCCACAGACTACACTACTTTACACTATTATACGTTCATTATTTTATTCTCTACGGGCTCTGACATTCCACTGACATTTTACCGACAACTCTCGGGGACAAGGACATTATGTTGTAATAGTTAAACAAATATTTATTTAACTACATATTTATTTAATTTAATTCTAATTTATTTTTTTGTCTTAAACATTATTTTTGAAGTAGCCATCATAGTCAAATGTCAGGAATGTCACTCATGTTGAATGAGTTACGTGTGGACAGAAAAAACAGTGATTCTGGAAAAGAGTTTAGCCACCGCAGCTAGTGGCCAGCCACTTTACTGGGATTTCAGATGGACTTCAAGAGTATCTAGTTTTTGGTGAGGGGGTAAATGTGGGAGAACACAGGGTTGATAGTGGGCAGAGGGGAGCACTTAGGGGAGATTAGCCCCCACCCTCATAATGATCTAGTAAGCACACTTGTCTGGGAGCCCTGCTGAGCTGGGCTGACCCCATGAAAGACAGGGTTGGGTAATCAAGGGTGCTCATGGGAAGGCATTAGGCAGATAAGGACAGGGGAATTTATTAGCTAAGAGGATTTGTTGGCACTGGAGAAGGTAAATAATTTTGATAAGTGTTGAATCAAAGAGGGGTTATAGCAGAATTTCCAGTAAGATCAAATGACTAATGTTCAAAATGTGTTCAGCTTTGAGAGTGTTTCACTGGATGGATGGATGGGTGGGTGGGTGGGTGGGTGGGTGGGTGGGTGGGTGGGTGGATGGGTGGGTGGGTGGATGGATGGATGGATGGATGGATGGATGGATGGATGGATGGATGGATGGATGGATGGATGGATGGATGGATGGATGGATGGATGGATGGATGGATGGATGGATGGATGGATGGATGGATGGATGGATGGATGGATGGATGGATGCAACATAAAGTTAATGTCACTTGTAAACACTTCTGCAATCCTCTTACTTATTTGAAGACTATGAGTTACTATTTTTGATCTTCCAAGTTGTTACGCATAGCATGTAACATGAGGCAGATGTTAAGTGGTTTATATGGAAACCTGTGAGTTTCTGTGCAACAAACGCGAAACCAGAGGTAAGCCAGTGGGTGTTTAATGTTGCATCCAATCATACGAGGACTGGTGTGGAGCCAAAGAAACCATAAAATCTAATAATGTCCGCCATTGAGGAAGTTATCGGAGATCTTCCCCCATGTGTTCGTATCATGCCAGGAATAATTGTGTCTTTTCCGTCTGTAACAAGAATGAGTAAACAAGTTTATTTCTTCACCCCTGGTGGCCCGTTGAAGGACTTTCAGTGCACTAATATTTCATCTGACACACCACAGGAAAGGCCGTAATCAGTAGACATGACCAGGACGTCTGTTTTGTCAGTGAGATATCGATAAAACTCTTCTGATCAGCTGGTGCTGTTATAACTTAATATATTGCCCAAGATTTGTCAAAATCACTGATGCACTTGAGAAGTCGCGGGCCAAGATTTGCCGACATCGGATAAAGTGAAGCGGCCATGGTTGTCGTGGAGATGGCTTGTTTGTGTGTGCATCATGGTGGCCAGTATTGTTCCTTGGTGCGCTAGTGGTGATTACTGATATGTACCTACTATGTTTCTTTTCGTTGTGGCAAATTTCTGGCTTGTTTCGTGTATCGGCTGATACCTGAAGTGATCACCAGGGGCCATCTTGAAAAACAGTGTTGAAGAATATAATTCATTCCTGCATTTGTACAGTTCATTTTTTCACTGTAGAATAAAAAAATTGTAATTAAATAAGGGAAACTATTTGTTGGATATTTATAATGGGATGCCTAAGTTAGTCATTCGTATTTCTTGCACATTTGTTTGCAATTAACAGACGACTAACTCTAGAATCTGGAAGTGACATATTGCCGCTGTACATAAGTTGCAATGAAATTCCGATGTAATGTTAAATAATTAATTGTCAGTTGATTCTTATGATTTTAAGAAAACTAATCTTTATTTGATCAAATGTGAATCTTTACTTAAAAACAGATACAATATTAATATGGAAATTGTTCACCATATAATACCATGCACATCTATTGACCAAAAAATAAGCACTAATTTTAGTAAATCCTTAATCCTTACCATCATTTCACATTAAAATTAAACTGACGTGACCCATTCTGAGAAAGTCCCTTGGCTAACAAACCTGGCACATATCTAAAGTGGAAACACTTGTAGTCGACTGTAATTATCTGTAATGATGAGTTAGCATATCAAATGATAATTCCGGACCATTTAGGATGAACAGCAGAAGAGATTGCCTGACGTCTGTTATTAAGCCAATCCAAGAAGTCTCTTTGTCCATGAATAAGATGTACACATGTTTGCTAGAGTTGCCTTATCCCCTGTGGATACTGGGAGAGGAAGACTATCCCAGCGTGGTCAGAGTCGTGTGCTTCCAGCGAAACATTACCCGGGCTGGTCATAGCCAGTCTCTACACTGCTACCATCTGGTGGCAGTCTCGTGAACTGCACCTATTGTATAGGATATATTAATCAGTTAAATTATCAATCATTAACAACTTCCGCCCGGCTATTGATGGTTTTTACAAAAATAAAACAGATTATTCCAGTTCTTTTCAAGCAGTGTTTTAGTGAGCATTCCTTTCTGTCACGGTCAATTAATTCCGGAAACATGCATAAATTCTAAGTTTTATGTGTGATGATTAAATGATAGGCAACACCTAGGTGTGACAATTGTTATTTGTCATTCCCGTGTGAATGGGGTGCACAAAAACAACTTGCCCCTCTAGGGAACAGCAACATTGTGTGACGGAATTACCCCTTAAGGGTGATTTGATAATATCTACCTGTGTACTTTGGCCTGTGGCCGTTGTACAAACAGTGAACTTGGTGGAACACACAAACACAGGTCTCTGTCTGTAGTGGTTTGTCTTGCTTGCCGTCAGCCAGTTATACATTGGCGGAGGGCAAAGTTAGGAACTATAAATGATTGTGGGTTGTCGCACGTGGATGTTCACGCACTGATTGATGCGGCCCGCAGCACGACATATGTTCCGTTTCGTCAGATTATCATGAGTGTCAAACATCTGTAGATTGCTGGCTCGATGGCGATGCTGCGCGTACGCCGCACGCAGATTGTGATCACAGCACCGTTCTTGTGAGCGGTGCAGTGCGGTGCAGTGCGGAGGAGCCAGGAGAATGGAACCGTGCTTTAATTTTTTATCTGCGATGTGAATTGTGAGCAATTATCACGTTGCTATGGGATATAACCTAGTAGGGAAATAGTAAATTGAATTTAGTGTAGTACATTATAACGCTATTATATAATAATTATGTATATATAATTATAATCAAGCTTATATTTTGTTATATATATATATAATATATATATATATATATATATAATATATATATATATATATATATATATGGGTATATGGTGATCCCAAGTGCACTAGTGCTTAGGGAGGATTCACACATTCAATTGATTTAATCAATTGTTTCCATTGTCTGTTGTATGAAGACTTAGTGATTCCTGTAGAAAGTGTTCACATACTGCTTATAAGTTAGATAATACGTTTTAATTGCAGATACAATGTTTAAATCTACCAGTATGGGGGAAGATTTTTATTTACAAAAGAATAATTTATATTTGTGTATTGTATTAATATATGTGTATGCGTAGTGTATGCTGATGTGTTACAAAAGGGTAATTGCTGCAGAAAGAAAGACCTCTGTCCAGACAAACCACGTCCTCCAATTTGAGAAGAACACAATCACAGTTCTCACATCCTTGTAAAAAGACCTATTACATCTAACCGTAATGACAAATTAGCTCCTAACTAACAGTTTTATGCTTTCAATGAATGTGTTTAAAAGTGGCACATTCCCTCCCTGGTGTATTGTGAATAAGATGTGCTCTGTGATTGCCGGCGCGCTTTCCATTTGTGCGCTTGACTGTAAATGGAGACGACCATTTAGAATTATTTGCATTCGTTGTGAAGTCGGAGCAGCGGTCATTTAATCAACTAATATGAGTGTCAAGGGGCCCCTTTGTAGCGCCTGAATCACCGCAACGAATACGCAAATCTCATCGAGTTCGGATCAACGGCCAATCAGCAGTATGTTTAAGCAATATTTATGTTTGGTTTATACAGTGTGATGTCGTTGAAATGCTGTTTATATGGGAAAATGTGCTGCGACAAAGGCTTGGTCGGAAAGGTTCATTGCACACGATATAAGGGGCCTAATTAACGCCTATAATGTGCCTGTGTCGCGCGCTCACACAAAAGCGTCTCGCGCCCTTCGGGAGTTTGTTAAGTGAAGGTCAAGTACGGTAAATTTGCTAGTCACGGGCGGATGGCAATTTTGATAAATTTATTGCTAATAGTCTGAAATAATGCTTAAAGGCGGTTTTAGAAAAAGAACAATGGGAAATCTGACGCACGAGGCTTAAAATGAATTAGTATATAATGAATTGGCATAATGTATTTGTTTGTTGGACTTTTTCAAAATGTTAGATATGTAGATTACATAAAATTATAGTTTGAGATTGTGATGAAATGTTTTGAATAAGATTTTTCTTTTATTGGATTTTTTATAATAAAATGGTAACTTATTTGTTGGTAATAATTGTAATTTTTATAATTAACTAGTATTATTACATTATAGTTAAAAAAGGGAAATTGACAAAATAATTGTATTGTTTTTATTATAGTCATAACAAATTGTATAATACGGTATCATCATATTGTTACCTGTTTACAATCATCCTTTCATTTGAGAAATGTTCTGTTCTAAAATATTTTAAGTTTAGCACACACATTTGTGTTTAATGTTGTATAATAAACATATCCAGTAACTTATGTTGTTTTATATACATTCGTGTTCTACTTCTAGGCGCCATATGTTGACATTTGTTTTCTCTCCTTCCAGGTACACCTGTCAACAGAATACCCATCATGGCAAAACAAACCCTCGATCTCTACGAGTTGTTCCGATTGGTCGTCTCAAAAGGAGGTTTGGTCGAAGTCATTAACAAGAAATTATGGCGTGAAATCACGAAAGGTCTGAATCTGCCGTCATCAATAACGAGTGCAGCTTTCACACTTCGAACACAGTGAGTACACCCTGAGTACACCCTGAGTACACCGAGTACACGTCACTTAAGTTGTTTGCAAACGTTAATACTAGGTGCTAGGAACGTAAGAATTTATGTGTCTAATACTTTGTTTATTGTGAGTGGTTTTATAATTGATCAGGAGACTGTTTCACTAGATAAGAGCTCTTAACATTTATCATAAAATAAAGCCTTTTGTTAAAATAAATTTATTTTTTCTCAAAACACAAATATCTATTTCCATATTACCCAGGACACCATTTACACGACACACCAGTGACAATGTGGTTTTGATAGTTTTCAGTGTCACTGTTATGATAGAAAATAATTTGCAAAATCGAGTTTAAGAGCTCTTTAACAACATTAGTGTAATGGTTCCCCTGTCTAATTTATTATTTTCTAAACAAAACAAGGTATTCAATGGTAGGCTCATTTCAGTTAGAATTAAAGTTGACTTCCTGTGGTCACTTGATAACTGTGTTCCTGTGAGAGTCCCAATGCATAAATTTAAAGAAGCATATACAACTCTTTGCTATAGTTTTTTATGTGGTGTATTTGTTGACGTTGTTGTCTAAATGGTGCTGTCGTCGTATTTAATAATAGTTAAAATTTAAAACAAGTTCCACTTTTCGGATCACAAATATTTTTCTGTGTCTGTTTATTTCTTTTTATGTGTCTATATCTTCGATCTTTAATTATGTAAGTATAACCAATATGTCCAATACTATGATCAAAGGTACATGAGATTAAATTAACGTTATTAAATTTAGAATAATTGTTGTGATTTTAATAATTTTTTATTAATTATTTTGCCATATCTGGGAAAGAAGGAGAGAAGTTTAAAGGGTATTAATTAAATAATCCCATAAAAAGTATTGTAACATTGTTTTAAATAAATATGTCATGAGCAGATTTGGTTGTATTGTGTTCATAATAACCCCCAGTCAGTGGCCTGATATTAATAATTACCTCATTCCCAGTTATTTAGGAAGAGTTCCCACTGAAATAAGCATTAATTAATTTTTTCAGTGGTTGTTTTAATAAAAAATATTGGCAATGTGGAATGTGAGTTAGAGCACTTGAATGTCAAGGCCACATGGTCGAGTGAGTCCTCTGAGAGGTGTCCTGGCGGTAAGCACAGTTTGCTGCGGGCCTCGGGGGAGTGCGGATTTGGAGACAGAAGGCCAGACAGATTCAATGGAAAACAAACACTAAATTAAGAATATCATTATTCGCCGATGGCAACATAATCGGCTTCGCATTATAGCATCATGCCGAATCTGCCGTCCGGCAGAATAAACGAGCGCGAATTGTCAGCATGTGATGATAGAGCACGGTTCGCTGGCCCCACTGGGAGGTCACACGTTAGAATCAATCATGTCCGACTAAGCGCAAAATTCAAGTTTGTCGTGTGGAGAAGTGGCCCACTCGGTCCGGTGTGGAGGCCACGATTGATCGGTGCGCAAAAAACAGCGTCTGCTTTTAATGGGGGACTTGGGAACGTCTGCGGATTTAAGGACTGACCACCTGTTACACGGGAGATGTAATCTCGGCCGCATTAATTGATAATCCGGGGATTAGGGTGGGTCGAGCGGTCCACGATATATTACGCGTGGACATGTCAGGGGAACGTTGTGCCAGTTTCTGCAGTGAATGATGTTGTTTCCGCGAAAAACTCCAATGCATTGTGATGTCTCTGAGCGCAGGTTCGCCAGCCATTAGTGAATGAAGGAAGTCACTAAGGTCAGAGGTCACATTTGTTGAGACAGAGGAAAAACTGCTGATTCTGTCTTGTCTTATTAAAATGTTTGCATCATTTGTCTGGTGTCTCATTGTTAAGTAGCCAAGAGGCTTTTATTTTCTTGAGTTATTAAAGTCGTCTACTCAAACTTTTTTGTCAGTATTTGTTCGTCTGGTTGGTTTGTCATCTCCTCGTGTTTACTGTCGTCTTCCTCCAATACAAAAACTTTTCTACACAATACTCACTTGTATTAAACCAAGGGACTTCATAAAAATGCATCACCACATAATTATCCTTTCTCCAAAGTGGTCTTGCACTATGTCAAAAGTGAATTATGCCCATCAAAATTCTTCAAGTTTAGTATATTTTTGACGACACACATGAATTAGTTGTATTCCTGTCTCCATTACTGGAGATCCACTTACAGTTCAAAGTTCATCAGACAAAATGATTCAAGTGGGTAATTTTGTTTGGCTTATTTCACAGTTTTTTCATGGTTATGACTGCGTCAGTGTCAGCATCAGTGTCAGCGTCAGCATCAGCAGGCTGTATGAGACAACTAGTGATAGTTGGAACAATAGTCATTCTACACAGGTGTCACAAGGGTGCTGCCCGACCCACCCATCCCCTCGCCACACCCTGGTGACTCGTTAGGAGATCAGTGTAGATATATCGGGGTCTGTATTAAATTAAATTAGAAAAAATCCTAAATATGAACCACCTATAGTTTGGCCGAATGTGTTCATTTCAAATACATGAAGTATCTTTCTTGTTTCAGATTGTTTCAGATACACAAAGTATCTTCAAATGTTGTTTCAGATACATGAAGTATCTTCAAATGTTGTTTCAGATACATGAAGTACCTTCAAATGTTGTTTCAGATACATGAAGTATCTTCAAATGTTGTTTCAGATACATGAAGTATCTTCAAATGTTGTTTCAGATACATGAAGTACCTTCAAATGTTGTTTCAGATACATGAAGCATCTTCATATGTTGTTTCAGATACATGAAGTATCTTCAAATGTTGTTTCAGATACATGAAGTATCTTCAAATGTTGTTTCAGATACATGAAGTACCTTCAAATGTTGTTTCAGATACATGAAGCATCTTCATATGTTGTTTCAGATACATGAAGTATCTTCAAATGTTGTTTCAGATACATGAAGCATCTTCAAATGTTGTTTCAGATACATGAAGCATCTTCATATGTTGTTTCAGATACATGAAGTATCTTCAAATGTTGTTTCAGATACATGAAGTATCTTCAAATGTTGTTTCAGATACATGAAGCATCTTCAAATGTTGTTTCAGATACATGAAGTATCTTCAAATGTTGTTTCAGATACATGAAGTATCTTCAAATGTTGTTTCAAATACATGAAGTATCTTCAAATGTTGTTTCAAATACATGAAGTATCTTCAAATGTTGTTTCAAATACATGAAGTATCTTCAAATGTTGTTTCAGATACATGAAGTATCTTCAAATGTTGTTTCAGATACATGAAGTATCTTCAAATGTTGTTTCAGATACATGAAGTATCTTCAAATGTTGTTTCAAATACATGAAGTATCTTCAAATGTTGTTTCAAATACATGAAGTATCTTCAAATGTTGTTTCAAATACATGAAGTATCTTCAAATGTTGTTTCAGATACAAGAAGCATCTTCAAATGTTGTTTCAGATACATGAAGTATCTTAAAATGTTGTTTCAAATACATGAAGTATCTCCAAATGTTGTTTCAGATACATGAAGTATCTCTACCCGTACGAATGTGACAAACTAAAACTGAGCTCACCGAATGAACTGCAGACAGCCATTGATGGCAACAGGCGTGAGGGGCGACGACCCAGCTACGGCTATGACTTCTCCCCTGTACCCACCATGATCCCCACTGGACCCCCTATGCCCAGCGGACCCCCTCCCATGAGCCACCTCAACGGGGCTCTCCTGAACGGGCGACCAGACATAGGTTCCTCCATGTCAGGTGGGTCTGCAGGGTCAGAGTTCATGGAAATGCATCATGGGAGTTTGTAGGATGCATGGAATGTGATTGTTGTTGAATTTGAATTTTATGTTTAACTCACATCGCAGGTTAACTTTTCGACTGCAATCAGTAGTTTTCATCACAGACTGAATTATGGGATTTTTTTTTCTTCCGCTCAATATATTGTGAGGGTAGAAGAAAAGTTGGCAATTATACATTAAACTCAACGATTGTGATCAACATTATTCTTCAACTTCAAAAGCATTTTCATTAGGTCGTTGTTAACTGTTTCAGTGCCTCACTGCCAACCCTCTCAAACACTGTTTTTGCCGAGACCAAGAATGAAATTTTAAATGTTACTATGCAGAATGCAAACATTCTAACCACATAATATGTTATGTTAGTGAAAGTGAGTTATGTTCAGTCTCCTGAGTGTTACGTTTTTAGAACTAAATAAACCATTCTGTCTTCAAGAAATGTTTAATTTACTAAGTGACATTTGAACACTAAGCACAAAAACCACAAGTATAGAACAGTGTGCAGGGCTGAAGAGTCTTGACGCTTCTTATATGTCAGTGCAGGTTTGTCTGTCACAGAAGAAGTTAAGATATCAGTCAAACCATATAAAATTATGTTTTCTGGCTTGTGTTATTTTTACAAAGCATGTGATTTTGTTGCAGCCTGTGGGAATATTGAAGTAACATTTTGTTTGAATCAGACTAATTACTGTGCCACATTTAATTTTATGTTGCATGGATCATTACGTCTTGATGTATGTTAAACATAGACGACATTTAGAGCAGTTACATTTCATGAAAACGCATGAAATAATTCGATATTTAATAGTCTATAGCTTACAGGTTGCTGTAAAATCAGAGAAGAAACAGTTTGCAGCTTGGAGTGATTTTTAATACTGTAAAAGAAAGAAAATTTGTATCACAACTTTACAAAAGCTTCGCATGGAGATGGTGAGGATTTTCCTGAATTACGTTACTTTTACGTTCAGATGCCAAATTCAGTTCAGAGCCTTGATAGATGATTATAAACATAATTAAGCGAGGCAGGAGGGATGTGCCCCGCAAACTATGTTGATCCTATAAAACTACATTCCAGAACTGATACCCCAGTTAACACACCCCCTGTCCATCAATCAGGCCAATGTTATGCTTACACGAGGATCCAAGTGATCGATTGGTGTCACTTTTTTCATGATGAGACATTAAAAACAATTCAGCTGATCTGCTGCCTTGACAAGCTCTTCATATCATCTTTTTTTGCTGGTAAAGAGTTTTCTAGTGATTTTTTTAATTAATTCCATATGTGGTGATTTGTGTGTGACTTTGCAGCTGTCTTCATAAACAGCTTCCGTGGTAGTGTTTATACTGTCACAGTTTCATCCGTAGTTATTTTTTTAGAGACTGGATCTTTAAGAAGTGATATTCAGGTATTCATTATAGTGCTAGCAGAATAGCCTAGTGGATATTGCATCACATTGCAAAAATGTGCATAAAACTTTTGCAGAAATGTTAATATCAGTATCATCTTGCATGATTAACACGATTTTTTTTATTCTTAAAATAAAACTTCTGCAGATTTTAAAGAATCTATAAGTTGACAGATAAATGTGTTATTTTTTACAGTAACAGCATCGTTCTATTCATCATAATATCAGTAAATAACAGTGGTTAGATGTGAGAAAATTTAAAAGAAATACCTATTATAAAAGTGAGTTTATTTCACATACAAATATAGTAGTGACCGGTAAATCGGTGATTGATTGAGCCAAAATTATCTGTGAATGCTGTGTGTGCCCTGTCCGCCTAGTGGCCTGGTCAGGTGATGGTGTCGGTACGGAGGCTGGCGGCTGGTGAGACTTGTCTTACTGCCAGGTGCACACACACGCACACACGTGTACGCAGAAACAGATATCATGTTTTCGTGGCTTTGATTGGTGTGCGTCTACATGTCGGTGAGTTTATTGATGACCCGGGTGTGCACACGTCTGTCTGTGCACGTGCTGCGGGCCGCGCGTTGACGCATATGTCGAGAGTGTGCAAGACACATGTCTTGTCTAGCGCCTCGGCTACGTCACATGTCTATGGGCAGTCCAGGGGTTGCCCCTGTGTTACATCATGTGACATTGCCATGTGACTTTTTATTTAAAAACTGTCATATCTGTCTTCGATGAATTACTGTTTTTTCCAGAAAAAAATCCGTTCTTGATCTTGTCGGTAGTTGGAACGGCTTGATCGGTATTACATGTGTCTGGTTTGGATTTTTATTTCTGCATTTAGGTAATCATTTTAATTGAACATTTTTGAAATGCTTTCTTTTGTGTTATGTGCATAGATGATTAGACAAGTGAGTCGTCTCGTTGTTGGCTGTGATTGCTATCTCATTGAGGTAGGAAACCCACAACATTCTTACGGTCGAGTCATCAAAACATAACATGTCGGAATAAGACCAGAATGTGGCACTTTGCCAAAGATACTGATTATTATCGTCTTCTGCAAAATTAAGCGGCAAAAATGTTGGTATTTAGTGCATTTTTTATGGTTACACCTTGTTTTGTTGAGATTCAGGCCAGTTTTATTTTATTTGGGGTATTCCCTGGCACGATTTATGTAGTTTATGTAGAGTTGATGTTTTTTGATGTTTGGCTGTTGTTAATGTTGCTGTGCTAACAACACATCACTTTGGTGCAGTTATTTTTTAAATTGTGCCCAAACAATCACACAAAGAGAGACGTATTTTTCTGAGGATGAAAATATTTGAGAGAGCAACAACATAATCTTTGTTTATTAACTTACCTAATATTGCTAAAATGTATCATTGTAGAAAACACTGCAGATTTCACAGTGTAACATCTTAATGTGTGTCATCAACAAAATATGGAATTCTTAATGTTTTATTAAATATCAACATATTATAAAATCATTAAGATCTGAGAAGTTGACCCATTTGAGCCATGCAAAATAATTGTTTCTGGGAAGTTTGCAGATTTTTTAAAGAGTAAAAAGGTGCTAAAAAGTTACTGACCATAAATAAGTGTTTTTGGCATTAAATAACCTTGGAATGGGAGAGCTATTAAATTGACAGTTATGCGCTGTGTCATTGTTGTTGACATTTACACATATTCCTCAGCTGTTTCTGTGATCCCCCCCATCCCTAGTCCCTTCCTCCCTTGCCTCCCAATGCTATGGGACACAGGCGGTTCTGTGATGCCAGCTCAGATGTTCAGATATTAGCGCCTAGGTGTGGTTGATCAATCAAGTGGCACTGGGCTGTTGACAGCGCCCCCTGTGTGTGATTAATGAGCTCCGTCTTTAACCAACATTGACTTGTGGTTGGCACTCATCCAGCCCCATCACAAAACACCATCCACGTGCTGCCAGCACCCGTGGGGAGATCTCTCCCGTCCAATCCACAATTCACTTTCACACCAATCTGTCTGGTTTTAACAGATTCAGGCAAACAGTCCACATTTCGCTTTCACCAAAAGATGTCCGTTTTTAACAAATTTCTGTTGATGAAATAGAAATAGAAATGACTGAGGTGTCTGTCTCGGGGATATTTATTCAGCATCATAAAGGTTATGGTTAAGTAAATGTGGAAGGTTATGTGATTTAATATGGATTTTAGGAAGGCACTTCAGCTGAAACTGTTTCACATGTTAAAGTACTTTATCGGGTGTTTATTTAGTCAAAGAATCTTTCAGGAAGAATGAAATGGGTCTTCTTCTGTGAACTTTCGGAAATGCTCTTTAGTTACGTCCAGTAAAACTACTATACCCTTTCAACTATTAGAATTTGCCAATGCTTAATAGCTTGGGGTAGTAGTCAATAAAAGCTAAACGTTTGCGTTTTAACCAAGCACATGTAGATAGTAGTGAATTGACAAAATAAGTAATGATACCCATTATACCAAGGTCTTGTTAATCTAAGTTAGACACCCTAACTGGATGGTCATAACAAAAAGGGTTTGTTATAGACAAAAAACACAACATTTTCCCACTGTAGTAGTAACAAAAGTGATGCTCTCTTCCGAAATATGAAACAGATACTGTTCTGACACATTAAGACAATCTCTGATGGTGGTGCTATCCCATAATTCAGTATGATCTCCGCTCTCTCTTCAAAGCATTCCAGTCAGCAACGAGTCTCGCTGATATTTCTGACTCCAAATGTTTGCAGACTTTTTTTTATCTAAATCAAAGCTGTCCAATCTGTGTATGAATGTATTTTATGAGAGCTGGAATATGCTTTCCAGAATGGCTGTCTGTATAAAATTGACTGAGATTTCCAAGGGTATGACCTCTGTTTTGATGCTAAATTAGTGTTTGTGGTAGGGACTTTTTGAATCTGCAGTAAAAACGTTGTTAGCAAATTGTGATTCATAAATCACTTTGGGGCTTTGCGATTAAGTGTATGGTATTAGTAATGCCTTATATGTGTTTAAATAATTACCAATATAGGCATGGAATAGGTCTGATATATACATATATATATATATATATATATATATATTTTATATA
>JAODUO010000261.1:187500-212500 GCA_025642075.2 Ridgeia piscesae
TCTCTGTAATCGTAAATCTTTTATTTCTTACACCTTCGTATTTCAGAATTTATTACGTTGTTTGATTTACGTACCGACTTGTTTTGTTAGATATTTTTATATTTAAACAACACCTTTATGTTTTCGCTATGAATCTTACTCTTCTGCTAAGATGTACACCTTGATGTACAACTTGATGTACATCCGTTTACTTCACTGTCCGTGTTGTTGCGTGATAATAGGTTACTCTCTCCTGAGTAATCACTGGAGCAGCCCGCACTGGAGCCAGCAGGGAAATGTACTTGAACTTAGTACATTTTGGAAATAACCTTAAATCTTTCACAAATTGTGTTTTGATGGCACAGGGCAAAGAGCACCCCCTAAGAAAGGAACCCTTTAATGCATGATAAACGTCAACAATCATCTCGGTTTGTAGCCGTTATCGAGATTTATGCTCCAATGAAACGATGATGTGACCTTATATAAAACCACTAAATGAACCTCGGCCGTTTGTCATGCGGCCGACCCACAATGCCGAGGGTGTGGGGGCAAACCCACCCAGCTAGTTTACTGTTATGTACCCCACCGCCTGCCTCAGGGCTGAACAGGAAACCAAACCTGTGAAGAGGTGGCAGCCAATGGGGGCGCATGCCCCAGGGCAGAAGTGTCATTGTGATGACTTGTAATTTATCTGATACCTGACGATAGTAAATAGCGTGGCATTACATGTCATCATCCCCGCCACATAATGACTGCGGAATGCACGCAAGGGCAATGTGAAAAGCCCCGATAAACCAGATAATGAATCTAATTATACAGTTTCAAAAGGCGTGATCATTGTGTGACAGTTGCCTCGGCTGATGTACGAACAGGCCCTTCTTTCTCGCGATGGTTGCGTTCACAGGATGACAAAGGGGTCAGCACGGGGCACATCTCAGACTGCGGTTATTCCTTGCGACACCGTATCACTGCGTTTCTTTCTTTTATTAGATGATTTAACAAGAGCTTTTTATCTTTGGCCATACACGACACAGGCAGATCTGTTCCAAGTCTTGAACTATTTCATTGTATGATTTACTTCAGGGTCACTTTTTTGGGCAACTCTTTTTTCAGCAAACGGTTTCCGATTTCGTGTTGTGCAACGAAAAATATGTTTGCCATCTTTTCTTTCATATGCTTTAGATTTCTTCTTTTTTCCTATTGTTTTCCTCAGATAGTAGATTTTCTATTGATCTTCTGAGAAAACAGAAATGAAAACGTTTCTGTTACGTACACTTGTATGTTCTCGTGGGCCTGTTTGTGCTTAAAAGTTGTTCAAAATAAATATTGTTAATAGCCTTACTTTATCTATTAATTGGTGATAAGTATGTTTTAAAATTCATAAAGAACACATTGTTTGGTGTGTTTGGTTTGTAGTGTAATCGTGCATATTTTACCTTAATATTAAGAACAATTAGATGTACATGCTTCCTAACTTTGGTAATTTTCTTTTTAACAATATTGAAAGAAAATATATATCTTTTTTAAAGACAAAAACACTTTAGACGGTACATGTAAATTCGTTAATTAAGTAAAATATAGACAGCTGTGGAGATGGTGTCACCAGACACCTTTGTTTGAAACAGTCTGGGGTTGGGTACAGCTTAGAAAGAGTGTCCTTGTATGGACGTACACGCCTATTAAGATGTGCTAATGAAGTGGACTGTAATGGCAGTCTTATGCCGAGTGGCCGAGTCCTCCTGGTTTCTATTAGACATAATAAAACACAGCACATGAGTCCACAATGTGTGATTAGCATGTATAATGTCAATTGCTATCCATCATTTGTTTTATTTAGATAACAGTGGTGGGTTCTGATAGTGGTATGTGTCTGTCTAAGAACTGGTGTCAACACTGTCATGGAAGTCCATCGTACAGTCAAGTAACCGTATTATTCATTTGCTTTCAGACGACGGCCGGGCAGAGTTCGACAACTCCCTGGTGGTGAGCATGGAGATCAATGGCATCATGTACCAGGGCGTGCTGTTTGCTCAACATCCTCGGCGTCTCTGAGGGTTGTGTTAACTGTCGATGATTCGATTCGCAACATCTCAAGTCGACGCAGCTGATTGGTCGATATCAGTGACCACTGACAGGAGCTGCAAGTGGACGGCTGACCATGTAGAAAGTCTGGACGTCAAGAAGACCCTGTTGGGTCTCACTGACTTCATGTGGATTTCACGCAAATGACCAATGCTGCAAGGGTGAATCTTGGTGACACATGACCCCGGGACATGCACTGGTGACACTGTTTACTGGCGTTGTTGTCATGCAGATAGGACGAGGCAGGCACTGTGAGAGGGAACTGTTTCACCGGCTGTGTGCGTGGACATCTCGACACCCTTAAAAACAAGACGTATCTATGAAAGACTATCTCTTTGTGATTCGCTTTCACCTGCCAGCGACGCACAGAGCAGAAGAACAACGCGGTATTATCATCTGCCAGCCTGATCTTGTCAATGCGGGATGACGGAGGAGAACAGAATCCACGATTGTGCGACACTCAACAATGACAGAGACCTCCCGTAATTATGTTCGTAATTATACGGTGCGTTCCATGTGGACAAATGCCACTGCTGACGACGGTAGTCAGCGCGGCAAGAAAGATGCAGAGATAACTTTTTCCGTTCATCTGTATTGGTGGAGATAGTCGGGTATCTGGTGACATCTGCAGAGCCGATCACGTCTTGACAGTCGACGCCATTGTCATCAACCCATCCCATCCACAAAGCAATCGTGCATGCTTAGTTTACTCATGTTCTGTTGGTATATAATTTATTTAAATTTTATCATGTCTCTTGCCAGAGGAAGTTAGAAAGGTATTTCATCATGTTTTATGTAAATTCAACTACGGGATCCTGTTCTCACCCACCTGGCCGTTAACTGATCAGGTGATTTTACTTAATCGTGTCGCTCCTAACTGGGTACGTGTTATTCGATTTAAAAATTTGTTAGTTGCAGGAGAACTCTACTGAAACCCTTCAGTAACGTAAGAGGTTTCCAGTTAATTGGTTATTGCATAATGATTACCTTGAGTCGATCTTAGTTGATAATTATGCACAGTGAACTAGCCTGCTGTTGGAACTGTTCAGCTGTGATTTATTTGTGTAACTTGCAGATGGCAACGTTTTGGCAGAAAGAGACGCTGCAGCTGTTTAATTCCCTCTTAATCTGCTATATTTTAAATTATGATTAAGTTTTGTTTACCAGGTGCACCACAATATCATGTTGTAGAAACTGTCACACCACTGCATGGGACCAGTTTATGTCCCAAATGTTAAATAAAATTGATACCTTATTTATTTCACGCAAACACAAATCAGTAACACACAGGTTAAAATATGTACAGATATATCATTTATCGCAAACTATTTAAAGTTGTTCAAACCTGGAGCGAAATATGCCAATAAATGGCTGGTAATAACTGGGGACTGTGCTTTTAACTTATGAAGGTATAACGTATCCTTTATGACAACTCATGTTAATGAAATGTGTAAGACCTGGTTACAGAAATTCTCCAAGATACTCAGTTATATATATATATATATATTATATATATATATATATATATTTTGTATATATATATATTATATATGTATATATATATATATGTATATATATATATATATATATAAATTATATAGCACATGTTGAGTTAACTTCTTGTAGATACATTTGATTTCACAGAAACTGTACAATACTAGTAGGACTAAAATAAGGTGAGCTTTGACTGGAAAACATATCGAGTAGGCTGTGAATCTGAATTACAATCAAATGATGTAATATGAATACACTTGTATCATGCACTGCCAGGTTTGCATTTAAAAGGCAGTATTATTCAAGACGTTTTGTTGCACGCCAAACACTGGTTTTGACTGGTGTTAATATTGGAAGCAGATTCCAAAATTAAGATTTTTGTGTTTATTAATAATCCAAGACATGAATTACTTTGTAGACATGACTTTTATCACAACACTGTGAAATACCCCCAAAATGTGTTCAACGTTACAGAAGAAATATAATTCTTTATGCAATTTCTAGCAACTTTAATTAGTGTCAGTAAATCCATTATTTACTTGATACAGGAGTATTGTTTGCCTGTATTTTACACAGCTGTGTGCAGGAGTGCGGGAACTACATGATGTCACCGCAAGACCTCCCTGGTTGGTTCCACGTTTAAGGCACTTTTTGTCTAGTTACACCGTTATCGCTTCTGTGAATTTCCATATATTTTAGGAGTCTCATTTCTGAAATCTGCATATATATGGGATATCTTTTCTGAAATCTGCATAGTTAATGGCCACATACTTGTAATATTTGACAAATCCTCACATTTGTGTTGTCTGGAACGTTGCTACAGCAATGTCTGCTCTCACTGCTAGAAACGTCACTTGAAAGGCATTTACCATGATTTATGCTGGTATATACTGTTTATATATATAAATACACACATACACATACATTCAGAAAGTTTTTGTCGCATTTAAAATCGTGTACAGCAGCCAATGAGACTGTTGGTTTCTTCGAAAGCCATGCAACTGGTGAAAATATCTTCTCTACGATGCCAGAGCCAATAAATGTCAGAAATGATGCTTATGAAGCAGTGAACTGGCTAAAAGGTGATTGCTTGGCAGTGACTCCAGGCAAGTCTGCAGTATTTAGGCTACATGATTAAGATCCTGTTGATTATCACATGTCAGTGGGCATACTTCAAAGAGAACAGTTGGCAAGTGTTGATTGGAGTATTATCAGTATTGCATTGGTGCAAGTCTGTTGATTCAAACAGCTCTAGCAATGAAGAAGTGTTGACTCTGCATTTATCTATTAGATATCTTTCTTGCCTTTGTGAAAATACTTAAAAACGAGAACGTTTAAAAGCTGGTCACTGAAGACACAACATTGAGGTGGGGAGACACTGCAGGTGTTATGTAGTGTGTACCACATTGTATGGCAGTACTGCATAGTGACATTTGGCCATGGCACTTGAAGATATATTTATATTAAATAATCTACTGCAGTACGTTGATGAAGGAAACTGAAGGGTGACAGAACAGATCAGTTGCAATCTGCCGACCACACAGACATATATAAATCACATGTCTCCACGAAAGTTGTAATTTTTACAAAAAAAAGAAATGTTATGTAAGATTGGCAGCACTGCATTTGCAGTTTGTCTAATCTGCAGAGATCCGTGAATTTTTTGTTTTTGTTACATTGTGGCATGTTTTGCGTTCAGATATATCAGTTGAAAACATGTCCTTTGACATATAATTTCCGTTGAGCCAATCCAGGATACCATTGGGATTCCAGACTGTATGAAACAGAAATGTGCTGGGGTGTGTATAAGATATCACTGGTCATAGCAGATTCATTTGTGTAGTTCAAGGTGATGCAGTTTTTTAAATTTGTTGTCTTCACAGGCTACTGTGTACACTGTGCAATTTTGTTTGGTCAAATACTGTCGGAAGTATGATTTAGCATTGATGCTCATGGCTTACGTAGAAAGAAATCCAAGCATATATATGTGTATACTGAGCAAGGATACTCTCCGTATGCACGCAGAAATGAAATCCTGTGTGTTTTGTCACGGCTATTAATAACAATTATTATTCATATTTTACAATTTATCATTGTTGTTGTTAAGAGATGCATTCTGTGTAATGTGCTGGTTTAAGTACACAGTGGGTATTGTAAATATTTACAGGTGTAATGTTTATTACGAATATAGATGTTGAGTCACATGAGTGACATGTGAAGCGTGAAACTAGGCCAGTGTTGGCAGAAGGACAAGTAGCTTGATGAGGGAGAGAGGGGAACTGGGAAAGTGGGAGAGAGGAAGAGAGGGAGGGAGGCAGGTGATTAGGCGTTACTTAATGCTTGTTCGGTTGTACAGTGACTGGAGGCTGCTATAGGGTTTGCTCTGAAAAGGCACAACGTTTTTGCATCGTAGATAGAATACGCGAGAGACTGATGTTGACGTACACATCTCTGTCGTTATGAAATGTGTGTAGTTGAACCAACTAGTGTTACAATAGCGAACCGGTACCAGAATAAAACAAGAACAGAACGCTCACCATCTTTCTTCTCGTAAGACTACCACTGTTAGCCTGGTTCTTATAAAATGTAATCTTGGTGGTATTAAACAATAGGCAAATTATTTCAATATATAAAACCACATGTATGTGCTGTTGCTATGACGCTGTGGTTTAACAAATATTGGTATGTGTGTCATTTAAATTCATTTCTCCGTTGTTTCTGAAGATTTCCTCTATAGAGTTGAAACATCATCATACGCTTTTCACTTCTACACCAATTTGTGTATATATAATTGCTGAATAAAAACTTATCAGAATCTGTAAATGGCTTTCTTAGTATGTACAATCCATCTGTCGACGACTGGTTTTACGATTACGAAATTGTTTAGTCCCTTGGTTTTGTCGCGCCACTGAGCTTGATCTTTGATTATAGATTTATTGGCGCAAAAGAAGTCGTTATTATTATTGTAATAATAATTCGGGTGACAAGAAATTATAGATCATGTTGTTGCATTTACTAAATGTTTGTCCGTGTTCTCTCAAAATTACCTCCCCTGTGGTAGTTTGTTAAACCGAAATGCATTACCAATTACGTAAGGAAAGGAGTTTTGGTTTCATCAAATATTGTTGGAAAATAAATTGATCCAGTACTTTGTGAAATATAGTAATGCAAATAGACAGTAATGGTACTTGCCGTTTTGTATCACGTAAATTAAGAGTGACACTTCGGACGTTCATAGATACTGATAATACATTTATATTTCTGATTAATGTGACTTAGTAAAATGTGTGGTTCATTGGTTGAACTGATATTATTGTAACAAAAAAGGAAACTTCCAAAATATTAAACCAGTATGGCGTTGTTTTTCGACACAAAGCTTGTATGTGTGATACAGGAGGACTCGCACCCAGATGTATTTATTTAGCCAGAACGTATTCAGCCAAATGTAGTCATAATCTAAAAGTCACACAGTGTCGTGGATATTACATGTATCAGTCACCGTATTAGACAGGATTAGTCAATTAGCTGCAATATATTTTGACACAATACAAACTCTCCCGGTTATTCAAGGGTTGCAGGCAGAAGATAACAAGCTAACGCGGCCCAATGGAAGATCAACGTCGCTGCAAACATAAAAAAAACGCAAAACGATCACAAGACGTACATTTCACCAAACATCCCTTGAAGATGCATCCCCAATTCGTTATTTTACTAATTTCACTTCAAATTAATTTCATTAAAAAAAGAACGATACCTAATTACTAGCCAGTAAACTAGCAAATGCAATACATGCTTGTTCTTTTGTATCGACGGGTTACGTCTACACTGCGCGCGACTGTGAGGACCAATCACAGGAAATGACGTACATCTGACACGTCTAGGGGGGTGTGGCAGGGGGTTGAAGATTGGCCATTGAGGTGGACCCTCAGTTGTGGTGGGTGGTATGTTGACTCCCCTTAAATTGATTGGATGAGGGAGGTGGATACCCCCGCCACACGCCCCTTACAAGTAGCTACTGAATATTTTACGAGTCGTCCGCCAAATGACATAGTAATTTCTTACGCAGAATATAATTTGTATTCTTAGCAAAATATGTATTTCGTGCTGTAATTATATCATTTAGAACAGTTCTGTAATTGAAGTGAAGAGATTAGTAGAAATGTTTTTATACTGAGACCAACCACTTGTGTGCCAAAACTGGTCAAAAATGCCTTGCTAAATCAACACGTCAAGACGAAGTTCGTCCCCCGACCCGCTAAGTCTACACTTTCAATCAGTCAATTCAGACAAGAAATGAACACATAGGTTAATGAGATTTATTAAAACGCTCAAGGTTGTCGTGGGTCTAACAAATGCATATAAGTCTTTTAGGAAACAGTTTTATTCGCGCGAAAGAATGTTTTACATTTTTATTATTTTTCATCGTCAAAGTTCCCGTAAATAAAGCATTGGGGATATTACTGTTTCATTGATCTTGCTTTAGATATTGTCCACATATATCTGTATCAGCAGTTCTACTTCCATATGACATCTAAAACAGTCCCGCATCATAAAATATTAATGTACCTTTATTATCAAACCCATCAGCGTATTATCAATATAAAGGTCGTGTCTATTCTTTCAATGTCTTAGCGGCGTGACGGACCTAATGTAATTTGTTGCCTGTTTAATGTTGGCTATTATGAAACATTTATAGGGTTATATATGCATAACTCTTTCGAAACATTCAACACCCCGCTGAACGCAATTCAGAAAATTACGTTCGTTCGGAGTGATTTTAAACGAAACATGCCATTTTAATGGATTTCCGCGATATACAAATCGAAATAGTTGACATCAATATTTTAAATAAATCACATCATATTTTAAGTTAATAAAAATACAATGGATTTGGATTTATAATATAAAATGTAAAACATTGTGCAGATATGCATAAGATATAAATACAAAGTACATTAGATAAAAGGATGACACAAAAAAGTGCAAGCACTTATTTCCATTGTGGTCCCAGACGAATATACAGATAAGATACAGACAAATACATGACAGACATTGACACAATATGACAAATGTAACAATATTAAGACAACAATAATAAATTAATTAATAGTTAAAAGTGGCTAACATTTTGATTAATTGTGTATCTGCGTCAACGACGTATTTATGAATGGGTGTTGACCATGTATATAACAGGGCCTAATAATTGTTTGTTTAGGAATGCGCGTACGCTGGGCGTGTATATATATATATATATATATATATATATATATATATATATATATATATATATATATATATATATATATATATAAACCTTGCCCCTCATTCTGGCATCCTGTAGACACTTCAGTGTTTCTGCTCACTGGGTAGATCAAATCGTGCAATCAATATAATAAGCCAGGTATGTTACAGGCCATAAAGACCATGGCCTGTGAACAGTGCAGTCAATTTACATCAGTATGTAGTCCGTGTTGATAACACAATGCCACGTAAAGTCCACGTTACTATATAATGCCTATATATATATATATATATATATATATATATATATATATATATATATATATATATATATATACACCTTTTCTGATTTTCGGCTAAACGGGTCGCGTTGAGTCCACACAAACTTGCCTGCTCACAAATATATTATGTTCGCACGTTTCAAAAGAATAGGGCGCGTCGGTGGAGATATTTGTTTGCACGCAGACTCTGTAGGTTATGTCTGGGGTCAGAGCACCCAGTGCACACTGTCACTACGCCCCGGAGACTCACCACGGATGAGAGTTGACGAACACCAACACCATAACGTGAACAACATTGTTGTTCTCGCGTTTAGAAAATATAAACAACTGTTTTTATAACATTAATTTTACTTACTAATTACAGAGAACCCCCGTGACGTTATAACATAAATGGTTGATTTACATCCGGCAAGAAAGCTGTTAATTAATTTACAATAACAATCGTAAAGCGCCACAAGATAATGATTAGGATGTGCCGCTGTAAAAATATTATTATTAACGTCGGTAAGAACCGGTAGGTTGGTGTGTGTTTAAAGACCGGCGTCGACGTGGAACAGCTGCGTCGGGTCGTTACCAACACAGCCAAGTGGCGCAACTACACACGCTGAACAATACCAGAGAAACCGTGTAAGCCGTCATAGGGGCGAGTTGCTTGCGCAAGGTGGCTGAAGAAGAACCCTTAACCCACGGGGAATTCGGAGAAAGCAATAGAGGAAACGCCATCTTCCGAAAGATCACAACTGATTAATACTTTGTTGATCAAGATGCAAACTGCGTATGATTAGAATATTACCATACCCACATGATCGCATGCCTGCACACATGCGCGCGCGGACGGACATACGCACGCACGCACGCACGCACGCAAGAACGCACACACGCACGCAAGCAAGCAAGCACGCACGCACGCAAGCACGCACGCAAGCACGCACGCACGCACGCAGCACGCACGCAGCACGCACGCAAGCACGCACGCAAGCACGCACGCAAGCACGCACGCAAGCGCACGCAAGCACGCAACGAAACAGCACGCACGCAAGCACACACGCACGCAAGCACGCACGCACACAAGCACGCATACACATTCATGGATATGGGCGCTCGATAATAGTCAGATTTCTGCATTAAAAGGCGTCGCTGCAAGTGGCGTTTCCGTGGAAAGATTACGGCCTAGCTGAGGCACACCTAATTTATTAGTCCATAAATGTTACATTAACTAAACAATAATTTTGAATTCGTTTCCCCTGTATATTTATACATCTGGACACACAGCCCCGCTAACACAGGAAAGGTTAGCAATATATTCTAGTCTATACAGTCTAGATATCTACAGTAGGTATCATTTAAGCCTTCGCCTGTCAGGTTATATAGGCAATGTCGACCTCACTCTCCTCGCTAACAACGTTACGTTGTGAACTGACGGTGCGGTGCAGCAGCGTCAAAGTGTAGACTCGCAGAAATATAGCTGCTCGCTGCTCTTAGATGAGGCCGTGGCACAACATTCCTACAAGGTTTAAGAATTATATATCACATATTCTCTCAAACCCCAACGGAGGCTGTATACATTTTACAGTGGCATTGTGAATTACAGAACTTCCAATACTAGAACAAACGGAACTCACCTGTATATATATATATATATATATATATATATATATATATATATATATATATATATATATATATATATATATATATATATATATATATATATATATATATTATATATACTGATTAGCCTGTGTGCATTCATTAGCCTGTGGCTACGGCCTATATTTGCAACATTAATGCGACCTATATTTGCAACATTAATGCGACCTATATTTGCAACATTAATGTTACCTATATTTGCAACAATAATTTCTCGTAACACTGGGATAATTTTTCATTTGTGTAAAGACACACAACTGTAATGCGTTCACCATGCCGGTGCTTGTCAATGGCATATCTAAGATCTTGCTAAGGGCCGCCAAGGTTAGACACCCCGTCATTTTTCATTCACAAATTTCTGTGGTGACGCAACTGGTTATTCATAGGAAACACTGCCAAAGGTTGTCATGGATGGCCCAGTGCTTTCTCGCTTCGTCGCCGGTGCGTCTACTAAATATACATTGCGTAACGCGTGGGTGGGTCTGAAATAAAACATTTATTAATGTTAGTTAATTCATGGGCGGCATTGTAAGTGGACCGAAACTCATGAATCTCGAAAATCTTTACAGTTCACATACCTTTTGTATTTAAGCCACATGGACAAATAAGCACGCGCTGTGTTAAAAAAAACAGTACTCACATCCTATGAACCATTTTACGGTAAGTCAATGGCTTTTAATTCTGACGTCTAATTACATTACCGAGGATGAATTAGTTGACCTGGTATATATCGCTGTAGAACAAAAAACAGAAGGAAACACGAAACTAACACTAGCCCAAATTCACATTTTAATCTTGACGCAACTGAGCAATCGTTTTTAAACCGACGTTAAATTTTGGTGTCACATCATGTGTTGGACAAAGTAGTAATTTCCTTCTACGAGTATTAAATCTATGCCGTTGACAAAGGTTCAAGTTTCAATGGCCACAGAAATCTACACACTAAAATAGCAAACACCATCACATGGATAAATCCTGAACAAGACTGGCTGATTAGGATAAATGCGTCTTCAATTCACTGCTCTCGGCGCACTGTTTCTAAAATACAATGTCAAAGTGTATAATAACAATTATGATGCTTGCAAAACGAGTCATTGCCATATCGAAATGCTATAGTTTATAAGCATAATTTAATTAATTATCAACTGTATTATCAACTGTATTATACACAGGTTTTAAACATCTGTAATAATTCATGAAAGCAACGTATATTTATATAAAAAATATCTACTTATTGACATGTTCATTACAATAACAGAAATGCTCGTTTTGTTTTCTTTCGCATTGTTTATTTGTGCATTTATACGTTAGCTAAATATATACTACAAAACATATTACATCTAAATAATAATAATAACAACATAATTTTTATGACGCCAGTATCCTCGGAAATCTGGTATCGCTGCCTTGAAAATGATGTAGGAAATCTGTACAAACTGCTCATATGAAATCAGTTAAATTACCAAAATTATGGCTTAGAATTTGTACACAACATGAATATGACGGCTTTGACCATTGAAAAGCGACTTACAATACACAAAACATACAAAATGCATGTAATTAACTGAATAAAAATACTACTTAAGCGACCTAAATCGTTAAATATATTGACAATATAACAATATCTCGATAAAACCGGCATAAACTAAAATTATATAAAGTGAATATTGCTCTTGCCTTTGGCTAACTTCCCGTAGAAGGTCTACATGTTGCCACCACAAATCCATATTTATAAACGTGGTTAAAACGATCTTGCATATTTTACGGGGTTTGTGTGGATGACGTTACAATTATATGTCTCTGTCATTCACATTCATCATAAACGTCAACTTGTATATCTCTTGAAAAACCTGAGAAACGTTCTTTATGTCATTTCCTTTAATAATGAGAGCGAAGAGCCATTATCGACGACAGAAATAGACATAAGCTTTAGGGGCAGACAGGTGGGTGCGTATTGAAGCGATGTTCGCCCGAGGAAAAACAAACTAAATAACACGACCAAGCACCAGGAAACAGTACGCTAGATTGTTTAAAATATCAAAGTATGCATACAACTGAGTATTCGTTGTCAGACCAGGGGGTCTAGTTCAGCATCACGTGTTTCCGTCCGTCCTGTCAATCGATGCCGTGTAGTAAAGCGTCACACACAATTGCGGCATCGTGCGCATTTATCACAATGTAATTAGAAAAAAGATCAGTAAAGTAAAAACTACAGAGAATAGGACAGATGACGTTGTTGTCACTAGACTAAACATATTCCACGTTTGAAATAACGAAATGTTTCTCAATGGACAGATCTAATCAATGCATCTAATCTATTTCGTGCGTTCAGTTTAATAAGACAATTATACATGCAATATTGCATCAAGCATATTTACATAATAAATTACATTTGTCATCGACAAAGACACCGCGACATTCCAGGGCAAGAATACAATTATTTACGATATAAACAAATAAAAAATTGCTGTATACTTATAGACATTTGCCAAATTCACGTAGCGGTGCCACCAATGCATATGTAATAATTCAACAGATACAAAAGGATACGACGTGTTAATTCCTGAGTGATCGTCGCGGTCTTGTGAAACTGTCGTCAGCACTTGGCACGTCGTCGCAGTCTCCATTCGCTGATAACGATTCATCTGTGCGCCCTGCCACGCCGCGGTGTCAAACGCACTCGAAAGCCGCTAATTTATGCTTATTCCCTGTGGCATTTTGCAGCAAGAGGCGCGGGTTTGGGGGGCGGCGTCTACAGGTGCACAACTTGACGATGTAGGTTTTGTCATTCGTGACGTCTTCAGAAAAACGAAGAGATAACATTATGTTTTAACGGTCAGTTTTTCATATCACACTCGTGGGCGTACCTCTAATCAGCCACGCGGAATGATCCGCTATAATCTCGCGGGTTGTTTGTTGTGCGATTTTGCTGCAGAAAATGACCGGGGATTTCATATCATTCGGCTTCACCAAATTGGAACCAGAGCGGGGATCTTTGCACGCAACTTCCTCGCATGACAGCAACTTCGTAAACAAGGACTGCTACGGGCACTTGCACTCCGTCCCGACTGTAAGTGTCTGTTGTTAGGCTCTATCTCACAAAACAATCGGCTGAGTCTATAAAGCTTCTAAGAAGTTACGGTGAATTCATCGTTTAGTTGGTAAAGGTCCTGCTTTTCTTATAAGGTGTCTTGTGTTTAATGTTGTTACGGTAGATTTGTTCAGAAAGGACAGGCGCAGGACAGGAAGAGAGAGCGTAAACTACTTCAGATTGTATCTCTATAGCATCTCGACATAATATATATATATATATATATATATATATATATATATATATATATATATATATATATATATATATTATGTGTGGTGTGTGTGTGTGTGTGTGTGTGTGTGCGTGCGTGCGTGCGTGCGTGCGTGCGTGCGTGCGTGCGTGCGTACGCGCGTGCCTGCGTGCGCGTGCGTGCGTGCGTGCGTGTGCGTAAAAATTCACGAGCAAGTATTTTTTATACAACTGCATATACGTGTAGAGTATAACTGTTTTATGTTAGGTTCTGTGTTTTATTATCATAATTGTTTTCTATCTTGTTTATAACCAGGGAACGAACGACGACAGAAAACGTTAGTGTTTAATTAATTCGTTCTATCACTATTGGTTGTAACAGGTTAAAACGAACTATTAAGGATATATTTACTTATCATGTTCTGGTACGTTTCTAATAAATGTATATGTCCTGGCTGGAAAGAGACACATTGGCCAAACAAAACGTAAATTTTAAAACGTTACGCTTTCGGTCGATCCCATATTTAAACAAGACACGTCCTGGTCTCAGCAGGTTTAAACTGCTCTGTCATAAAAAGAACAATCCTTGCAGATGATTGTGTTATATGGTATCGAATGATTTATATACATTCTCGCTAGTTATTATACAGCGACAATCTAGGTGTACTGCAAATAAAAGATTGACCAAGCAGAAAGAGCGACTTGTGACTCAGGAATTACATATATTGATGAAAGGTAATTGACCGAGGATTATTAACGCTTTCAACGAGCGTTTGTCTGCCTTTAGACAAATACCTCTTAACCCTTTAGTATTGGATTTTGAGCTACTATGTTTTGTTTTTAAACACAGTTCCAGTGATTCGACATGCATATATATATATATATATATATATATATATATATATATAGTATTACATAATAAAATTATATATTATATCACTTTCTAAAAATCAATATACACCTTTCTAAAAAAACACAAACTAAGAATAAAAGCGCGAAAGATGAACAATTTCATTCACATGTCATACCTTTATCGCACATACGGCTTCGTAACCCTTACTTAACCTATTACATATATTTACAAATGTTTACGATATAAACGAACACATTCGAACGGAGTATTATTCCACTGGTTGAAAGAAGCGATAATAATTGTGTAAGAACTCCAAACGATAGCACTCCAACTTCTATTTCCATATTACGTAATCAGATTTGCCGTTGTATTTTTAATCTCCTACCTATGCCTTGTATGGGCTGGGGAATACCTCGCGTGAAACGACTGGCCAACTCCTTTTTCAGTTTCACGTACGACAATAATTACTTTTCCGTTTTCTTTGTTTTGAATATTCAAACCCGCAAGTGATTCTGTGAGCGAGTTCATGTTATGAACGCGTTAGTAAGACAAAATGGTGGACTACACAAATCACATATCTGAAGGATTTAAGGAGCAGTACAATAAGACAATAGGATAAATGCGCTGATGGACAATGCACACTAACGAGCTAAAAGACTATTGGTGCAAGTTGTGATCGTGAAAACCCTCATGCTGCGACAAATGTGTTTGAATTTTAACGACAATATGTTTTTTTTTTATTTTATCACAGCCAGCACGCAACATTTTCGTTACGGTGTAAATATATAGTTAGTTTGGTTATGAAACGAAGCGGACAACACAGTCAGTGTCGTCTGGTTGTTAATTACACCAACCTATCTCTCTTCATGCCCGATAACATCACTAGCAACGGGTTCGTGCCACGTGGGCGGGGAAAAGCGACCAGAGGCCCAGGGGTTCATATTGAAGATGAAGGCGATCGTATAATCGGTATCACAAGACAATGACTTAGTATTAAATCCGGACACAAAAGGGTTTAGCCTACCGACCAGAGAACTCGTGCTATTTGTGTCTCTGCTGTGGCGCAATCCAGTCTTGAAACAAGCAAGTTACACTTGAAAAACATGTTTTTAACCAACATTTAAAACCAAATTGTCAAAATCGAAACATAGTTTGGCTCCAACATTCACAACTCTTGAAATTGCACTCAGTTTCTTTCTCCGACCTGTGGTGTTTGGATAACTGCATATTGAACAACATTAGACGCCGAGCCATCGTATTAGCAACATAGCTGTGCTAATATGCATCCACCAGTCTGGAAAGATCGCAGTGTTGAAGGGATTCCGTCAGAAAGACGGCTGAGATCGCTAACCGCAAACCTACCGAAACACCAGCTCCTTACGTAGCCAGTGTGACGGATGACCGACCTACCGTTCCCAAACACATCCAACATCCAGTCTTCCTAGGAATCTGCTGAACATGGAGGATCATCGCAGTCAGTTGGATACATGAGTGCTATGGAATAAAGTCGACGACCAGGCTCGGCGTACACTGCTGTCTCAGTGCCTGCTATAGCTGCTAATTACTTGGGCTGGAAATCCTGGCCAACAAAGGTAGCAGTTATTCTATATACAGCGGCGGACAAGTTATTTTAAAACATTTGTTATTGAAATGAGTTGCAAGACGAAGGTCCCGGAGTAATTGTGCTAAGTTCGTTGCATGGATCACAGAATACGAACAGAACAGAATATGTCATAATCTAGTTAAAATAAAATAATAGTGTGTGGTAAGAAGTTCGCCTGGTGTGTGACGAGAGCCATATGCGAAGAGCAGACCGCGACGAAAAGTCGCAACAATGCGCTTTTGTCAATCGATAAATGTTGTTTTAGTTTTTATTACCTTGAATGCTCAAAAAACGGTAAATGTTCCTCTTTTATGTAAAAAGATGAACACTTAGCAGCGGACAGAAATATGTGATAAAACTAATTTTATTTTGTGTTCTGCCGATTTGTGCTAAATATCCAAATTCACAGCCCGTTACCGTTAACGCAACAGACTAACCACAAACCAATATATATATATATATATATATATATATATATATATATATATATATATATATATTATATATATATATATATATATATATATTATATATATATATATATTATATATATATATATATATTCCTATACATTCATACATACAAACATACATATACATACACACTACATACATACATACATACACAACACACACACACACACACACACACACACACACACACACACACACACACACACACACACACACACACACACACACACACACACTAAGCTGTTTTTATATATATATATATATATATATATATATATATATATATATATATATATATATATATATATATATATATACCTGTATCCTATCGTTTACAAAGTCAACGGATATCACAACCTCAAACCGCTAGCACTAGATAACACAATTATATTTCGTAAGAAGAATTATTCCTTGTACGACGTCTCACGTTGAAACCTTTGGTGACTATTGTGCCGCACCTCTGTGTATTGTAATTTAGAAAATTACATTTATAACATAAATATTATTGATTAATTGTATTTATATATTTATGATATATATATTCGTATATATATATATATATATATATATATATATAATATATATATTTATATATATATATATATATATATATATATATATATATATATATATATATATATATTATATTCCTTCTAACTTGTATATAAAGCGGATGTGATATGTGTTCACGTCACAATGCTATGACACAGGCGCGGTGAACTGTAAAGTAACATGTCTAATGCCATATAATAATAATAAGGTAATACATACATACATACATACATACATACATACATACATACATACATACATACATACATACATACATACATACATACATACATACATACGTACGTACGTGTGACTACGTGTGTGTGTGTATGTATATGTGTGTGTGTGTGTGTGTGTGTGTGTGTGTGTGTGTATGTGTGTGTGTATGTATGTGTGTGTGTGTGTGTGTGTGTGTGTGTGTTGTGTGTGTGTGTGTGTGTGTGTGTGTGTGTGTGTGTGTGTACGTACGTACGTACGTACGTACGTACACACACACACACACACACACACACACACACACACACACACACACACACACACACACACACACACACACACACACACACACATACATACATACATACATACATGTTACTTTATATACTTTATGTCTTATGCTACAATTACCGGCGGCCAGGTCCCGGCGGAAAATAATTGTCCGTATTTGAGGCCGTTTTCCCTTAAAATTGCATATCTTGTGAAAGAACGTTTATACGCAATTGAGAATGGATGTATTATTCATACTGTATGGGCCACTTTTATTCTTTGAAATTTAGTATTCATACATGGCTGATGTTGGACCAGTTAATTTTAGCGGCACAGTTAAGGGTTAATTTTATCCCGAGTGTTGTCCATGTCTGTCGCCTCGACGACGGAAAGTTACATATTACAACCAACTTGAACATTTACCAAAGTGCTGTAAACAAATCAGTAACGCAGAAACGTGAGAAATTTATTGCTAGTTAAATGATAGGAGATCAATAAATGTCCAACAGTTCCGATACAAAATCATATCGCTGAGCTCCATGTACTAGTACATGTACTAGTACAGAGTCGTTTATGTGCATGCGACTACAGCTCCATGTACTAGTACAGAGTCGATAGTGTCCATGCGGCTACAGCTCCATGTACTAGTACAGAGTCGTTTATGTGCATGCGACTACAGCTCCATGTACTAGTACAGAGTCGATAGTGTCCATGCGGCTACAGCTCCATGTACTAGTACAGAGTCGATAGTGTCCATGCAACTACAGCTCCATGTACTAGTACAGAGTCGATAGTGTCCATGCGGCTACAGCTCCATGTACTAGTACAGAGTCGTTTATGTGCATGCGACTACAGCTCCATGTACTAGTACAGAGTCGATAGTGTCCATGCGGCTACAGCTCCATGTACTAGTACAGAGTCGATAGTGTCCATGCAACTACAGCTCCATGTACTAGTACAGAGTCGATAGTGTCCATGCGACTACAGCTCCATGTACTAGTACAGAGTCGTTTATGTGCATGCGACTACAGCTCCATGTACTAGTACAGAGTCGATAGTGTCCATGCGGCTACAGCTCCATGTACTAGTACAGAGTCGTTTATGTGCATGCGACTACAGCTCCATGTACTAGTACAGAGTCGTTTATGTGCATGCGGCTACAGCTCCATGTACTAGTACAGAGTCGATAGTGTCCATGCAACTACAGCTCCATGTACTAGTACAGAGTCGATAGTGTCCATGCAACTACAGCTCCATGTACTAGTACAGAGTCGATAGTGTCCATGCAACTACAGCTCCATGTACTAGTAGAGAGTCGATAGTGTCCATGCGACTACAGCTCCATGTACTAGTACAGAGTCGATAGTGTCCATGCGACTACAGCTCCATGTACTAGTACAGAGTCGATAGTGTCCATGCGGCTACAGCTCCATGTACTAGTACAGAGTCGATAGTGTCCATGCGGCTACAGCTCCATGTACTAGTACAGAGTCGATAGTGTCCATGCGACTACAGCTTCATGTACTAGCACATAGTCGATAGTGTCCACGCGGCTACAGCTTCATGTACTAGTACAGAGTCGATACTGTTCAATGCGACTACAGCTCCATGTACTAGTACAGAGTCGATAGTGTCCATGCGGCTACAGCTCCATGTACTAGTACAGAGTCGATACTGTTCAATGCGACTACAGCTCCATGTACTAGTACAGAGTCGATAGTGTCCATGCGGCTACAGCTCCATGTACTAGTACAGAGTCGATACTGTTCAATGCGACTACAGCTTCATGTACTAGTACAGAGTCGATAGTGTCCATGCGGCTACAGCTCCATGTACTAGTACAGAGTCGATACTGTTCAATGCGACTACAGCTTCATGTACTAGCACATAGTCGATAGTGTCCATGCGGCTACAGCTTCATGTACTAGTACAGAGTCGATAGTGTCCATGCGGCTACAGCTTCATGTACTAGTACAGAGTCGATAGTGTCCATGCGGCTACAGCTTCATGTACTAGTACAGAGTCGATAGTGTTCCATGCGACTACAGCTTCATGTACTAGCACATAGTCGATAGTGTCCATGCGACTACAGCTTCATGTACTAGTACAGAGTCGATAGTGTCCATGCGGCTACAGCTTCATGTACTAGTACAGAGTCGATACTGTTCAATGCGACTACAGCTTCATGTACTAGTACAGAGTCGATAGTGTCCATGCGGCTACAGCTCCATGTACTAGTACAGAGTCGATAGTGTCCATGCGGCTACAGCTCCATGTACTAGTACATAGTCGATAGTGTCCATGCGGCTACAGCTCCATGTACTAGTACAGAGTCGATAGTGTCCATGCGACTACAGCTCCATGTACTAGTACAGAGTCGATAGTGTCCACGCGGCTACAGCTTCATGTACTAGCACATAGTCGATAGTGTCCATGCGGCTACAGCTCCATGTACTAGTACAGAGTCGATAGTGTCCATGCGACTACAGCTTCATGTACTAGCACATAGTCGATAGTGTCCACGCGGCTACAGCTTCATGTACTAGTACAGAGTCGATACTTTTCAATGCGACTACAGCTCCATGTACTAGTACAGAGTCGATAGTGTCCATGCAACTACAGCTCCGTGTACTAGTACAGAGTCGATACTGTTCAATGCGACTACAGCTCCATGTACTAGTACAGAGTCGATAGTGTCCATGCAACTACAGCTCCGTGTACTAGTACAGAGTCGATACTGTTCAATGCGACTACAGCTCCATGTACTAGTACAGAGTCGATAGTGTCCATGCAACTACAGCTCCGTGTACTAGTACAGAGTCGATACTGTTCAATGCGACTACAGCTTCATGTACTAGTACAGAGTCGATAGTGTCCATGCGGCTACAGCTCCATGTACTAGTACATAGTCGATAGTGTCCACGCGGCTACAGCTTCATGTACTAGTACAGAGTCGATACTGTTCAATGCGACTACAGCTCCATGTACTAGTACAGAGTCGATAGTGTCCATGCGACTACAGCTCCGTGTACTAGTACAGAGTCGATACTGTTCAATGCGACTACAGCTCCATGTACTAGTACAGAGTCGATAGTGTCCACGCGGCTACAGCTTCATGTACTAGCACATAGTCGATAGTGTCCATGCGGCTACAGCTCCATGTACTAGTACAGAGTCGATAGTGTCCATGCGACTACAGCTTCATGTACTAGTACAGAGTCGATACTGTTCAATGCGACTACAGCTCCATATACTAGTACAGAGTCGATAGTGTCCATGCGGCTACAGCTCCATGTACTAGTACAGAGTCGATAGTGTCCACGCGGCTACAGCTTCATGTACTAGTACAGAGTCGATAGTGTCCATGCGACTACAGCTTCATGTACTAGCACATAGTCGATAGTGTCCATGCGACTACAGCTCCATGTACTAGTACAGAGTCGATAGTGTCCATGCGACTACAGCTTCATGTACTAGTACAGAGTCGATACTGTTCAATGCGACTACAGCTTCATGTACTAGTACATAGTCGATAGTGTCCATGCAACTACAGCTCCATGTACTAGTACAGAGTCGATAGTGTCCATGCGACTACAGCTTCATGTACTAGTACAGAGTCGATACTGTTCAATGCGACTACAGCTTCATGTACTAGTACATAGTCGATAGTGTCCATGCGACTACAGCTTCATGTACTAGTACAGAGTCGATACTGTTCAATGCGACTACAGCTCAATGTACTAGTACAGAGTCGATAGTGTCCATGCGGCTACAGCTCCATGTACTAGTACAGAGTCGATACTGTTCAATGCGACTACAGCTTCATGTACTAGTACAGAGTCGATAGTGTCCATGCGGCTACAGCTCCATGTACTAGTACAGAGTCGATAGTGTCCACGCGGCTACAGCTTCATGTACTAGCACATAGTCGATAGTGTCCACGCGGCTACAGCTTCATGTACTAGTACAGAGTCGATAGTGTCCACGCGGCTACAGCTTCATGTACTAGTACAGAGTCGATAGTGTCCATGCGACTACAGCTTCATGTACTAGCACATAGTCGATAGTGTCCATGCGGCTACAGCTCCATGTACTAGTACAGAGTCGATAGTGTCCATGCAACTACAGCTCCATGTACTAGTACAGAGTCGATAGTGTCCATGCAACTACAGCTCCATGTACTAGTACAGAGTCGATAGTGTCCATGCGGCTACAGCGTCGACTTGGGTGACATACTTGTGGGAAGTGATTCTGTGGACCACACAGTTGCTACTAGTGGGTTTGAACTCGCATTGCATCATCGGCAGGTCAACATCACCAGACTGTCGGGATGTCCAACACTATTTCGCCTCGAAGTGACCTCAAGTACTGTCCGTGTTTCGCTCATCTAATTTTAAATATTTTGTTTCGAAAACCCAAAATTACCAATAGTTGACATGTTCACTAAACGTACATTATGTTAGTTCGTTTATGCTTTTAGAGAAGTCTCTGTGAAACGCGTGGACGCATAATATAATATAACTATGCACGATGTTTTTTTTTTATTAATGAAGATGACACATATTGCTCTCTCAATAAACGAATGGCCGACAAATTAAATGGTTTAAAAACTGAATATCGATATGGCAGTCTACGTTAACGAACTACGGTTATAATAAGCAAAACGGCGAAAGTATTTTTTAAACAAAATAACAAAATAAGCACTTTTTAAAAGCCGATAGAGAACACATGCTACTTTGCGTTGAAACAAAACAACTACTACATGGGCTCAAAATAGGCTAAGCCATAAATATAGACCAACCAAATAGGGTTTTGTTGGCTGTTAACTATAGAGATGCCAGATTATTGCACATGTGGAGTTCACACAGCCCCATAACCTGGATAACCCTAGAATAACGCTGCCCATTGTTTTTTAATTAAAATGTGTGTGTGCGTGCGTGCGCGTGCGCGTGCGCGTGCGCGTGCGCGTGCGCGTGCGCGCGTGCGTGCGTGTGTGTGTGTGTTTGTGTGTGTGATTGTTCGTGCGTTTGTTTGTATGATTGTGCGTGCGTGTTTGTGTGGTTGTGCGTGCATGTGCGCGCGCGAGTGCATGGGCTTCCACGTGCGTGCGTGCGTGCGTGCGTGCGTGCGTGCGTGCGTGCGTGCGTGCGTACTTATGTATGTGTGTGATTGAGCGTCTGTGTGCGCGTATGAATGCGTGCGTGAATACGTGCGTTTGTTTATGTGGGCGTGATTGCGTGCGAGTGTGCGCCAACTTGTGTCACCCTGCTGTAGTGCGGCCGCGTGCGATTGACAGTTTATATTCATCAATAAAAGGAAAACAGCAAAACAATGTTTTCGTCAAGAAGTAACCGCTTGTTTCTAACCGATAAACTGTTACAATTATTATAATATATGCTGCAATTATTTACAGATAACACGATGTTTACTAAGTGATATTATATCTGACCACAATTAGGATAAGCAGTCTTTATATATATATATATATATTATATAATTATATATATATATATATATATATATATATATATATATATATATATATATATATACCTGTATATACATGTATGTATGTTTTAAAGGTATTATTGATCCATGTCCGAGACAGTAAATGCTAGGGGTGCTAGGGGGGGACTTGTTCGGATACCCAGTGCGCGAGGGTGCGTCAACTTAAAATTAGTAACATTATTTTCGACATTTTAACCATTGCCTACCAATTACCGACACTTCCGAGCGCTGAAGAGACACCAACGTCCGTATTGCACAATGTCGCCCTCTTTCGGATAGATACGGCATGTTTCAACTACAGTAGTAAGACGCCTCATATAACCAGACCCCGTAATGTGTCACCACTGTCTGTCTCTTGCTCGACGGCGAACTGACGATGCTTGGCGCGAGGGAGTCTAAGGCAAATCAATTCTGATACTTTGTTAAACAACTAACTATATTCTACATGTACAACTTGACATTTCATTTACGAATGTAGTTAACAATATGTTCCATCCCACAGTTCAAATCGGAACTAGCTGTCAGCAGATGTGTCGTTGGCCCAGAGCAGTGATGTTAAGGAAGAACATGCCAATGTAGCTATGAAACCAACCAAATGTAATTTGTTATGGTCGCTTATGCTGGTTTGCATATTTTCATATTTTACGTAATGGCGAAACCGCGAGGCTGCGCGAAAGCGGGTAACACACACACACACAAACTTTTGAAGCGGAAAGTTTTTATTAATTTTATTAACCGTCGTCATCACCAATAATTAGAAATATCTCAAGTGTTTTAATCGGCGCATGTGTGTCTCGATAGACGCAAAAGCAGCCCGTAATAGAAACAGCGACAGATCTCTCGCACTTGACGTCTGTAGGTCGGATCATCTCGCATATGTAACAGAAGTTTTGTTTTTGTTGTTGTCCAATCGGAGCGAACGCTTCTCGGTTGACTTTGACGGAAATCCAGTTTCAGAGCCCGTACAGTGGCGCCAAAGCCGACGGACGCTTCGTGCGACATTCATCGATCCCATGACGCGCCCTTGTCGTCGATGCTGACGAGGGAAGATCGGAATTCGCGGGTCGGTGTTTCGGGTACCATTCGTTGACCGGTCGTCTCGATGACGTCAGGTTGCCCTAGACTTAGTCCCAAGAACAAGAACTAAACATTGAGCCGAGCAAACGTTCATAGCCGTATTAAATTTAAAGTAGTGTTTATGATTGAACACCATATCGTCACGCCCACTACAGTCGTACTCGCGTGCCCACCCCTACGAAAGTAATGATAAAAACCGAACCTGAATAGCAAAGCGTCGAAGCATGGCGATTCCACTGGCGAACAAGACGGACATGCGAGGCACCTGAAATGCAAACATAACCAGAATTAGTTAACTAATTAATATTGAACTCTACCAATATTTGCTTAATGCCATAGCAGTCCTCTATACGAATAAAACTACAAAGAATGAAAAGAATGAATCAGCTATAAGACCTCTACTAATATCACAATCTTACCTTGGAGTGTGGTTGCGCC
>JAODUO010000261.1:217500-225000 GCA_025642075.2 Ridgeia piscesae
GTCAATATACATAACTAGGTAGTGTACCAAAAATTAACCATTTTATTTATATAAATGTCAAATTAAGGTCGATCGGCGCTTAAGGGGCCCACTTTATCCGCTCTTCCCCTATATCTTTGAAATTCAAGCTCAGAGGCGCCACAAACAACAGCATTACGCGTAATCATAAATGAAGACAAACAAACGTCGTCATTGGAGCATGGAACCGCCAAAAATCTATCATGGAAATGCAATTTCAAACAAATGTTTTGAGTTTTTTTTAACGAAAGTTTCAGAGGATTTAATTGTAACAGAGAGTTTATTCTGGTGTGTTGGCTCAGCTACAGAATGCAAATATTGAGCATATGTTTAGGAACAAAAAGTTATTTGGAAAGTGTCCTAGGGATATCAGAGAAATGTAGCAGATTAGCTAAATATGTCAATTGTTGAGTAGAAAGAGTACAGTGATATATATATATATATATATATATATATATATATATATATATATATATATATATATATATATATATATATATATATATAATATGACATAATTAAAACATAAATGTAAGACGGTAGTTATGGTGAGAAACGGGGGAGCTTATATACCACGAGTATGTGCGTCCATACATCGTTAGCTTGGCATATTTCGGGCTACAAATCGGGTTATCGGGCTTAAAAACCTGCATAGCAGTGCTGGTCAGTTACAGTTGATGAATGCGTGTATAGGATGGACTCATTTGGATGCGTCCAGCCTATAGTACACGCATCCATCTGATATCTGATGTTGATTTATCATTACCTAGTCACTTAACTGGAAAACAGTCGATAACCTTGTTTCGTTGTTGTTTTGTACCAATAATAATTAAATCAGGTGTATCGACATTAAGTTTCAATTTACTTGATACCATCCACACTAAGGTGTCATTTAAAGTTGACAACTTGACATAGACGTCTGTGTATCCGCTGGTGAAAGTGATACGTAAACATGTGTGTCGTCAGCATATAAATGGTGATTATGCTATGATTTGTCACGACTCGACCACCGGATGTTGTGCATAAGTGAAACAGAACAAGTCGACAACGAGGGCATATCCCCGTGGAACTCCAGATAGAAGATGTTTTGGGGCAAGAGCGTGAGCCAGATCTATATGTTGATTCTTTGATATCGGTCTGAAAAAATACGAACTAAACCACTGAAAGTCTATGCCAGAAATCCAAAACTTTCAAAGTAAACGTTGTAAAAATGTAAGTTCCGCTTCCGTTTTGCGTATTGCGCATGCACTTTTACGTGTCAGAATGTAGAGCTTACTTACGGCCAGCAAACACATGGCTCTACGGAAATATATATATATATATATATATATATATATATATATATATATATATATATATATATATATATATATATATATATATTAATATAACCTAAGGTAATATACAATCTGTAATTTATCCAATATTATTATTTCGTGATTTTTCTTTTTCACGAACCGCAAAATTCAAACTGGGCATAAGCCTGACCGTGTAATTGAGGTGGCCGTAAAAGACTTTCACCTGACAGTGATACCCCGTACACCTGCCTTGGGTGTTTGTAGGTAGTGTGTGATGGGGCCATGCGAACTGATCTTGTGGAGAGACTATTTATATTGCTACTCCATTCTACATGTCTCTAGTCATGAAAGGAACGGGAAATTTATGACGACGTCGCAAACAGATTTTTGAAGATTTTGAGCAAGTAAAGTAAAAGTAAATTCGTGTTCCATCCGACATCATCTGTACTTCTTTGGAAATATTTCAGCCACGCTGCGATTAATGCGCTAATACAGGAGTATCCACAACTGTCGATGCATCAGGGATTCCGCCATCGCAGTTCATTGTCAACGATACGTGTCGGGTTACAACCTGCAGTCTTATGTCGCGCTCATGAGCGATGAAGACGTTACTAAACACGGCTCGACGCTGTCACGTGGCCTTGACCGTAGAGACGTCGTGACACAAGGAGCGGCCTGCCCCGGTGGCGACTACTGTCGCGTAATTGTCACACGCAGCTTTTCATTCATGTAGTCGAATGCCGGAAGTTGAAACAGGCGATTTGTGACCGAGTCGGTTTCATGATTACACGGGGGCTGTTGCGAGGTTGTGGCCCTGAAACAATGACGCTGGGCGTACATAAAGGACGTTGTACACGGGACTGTACAACGGTTGTCTTGTGTTTATACCGTGGATGATGGAATAGTATTTCAAAGCGTAAGTAAACACGCCGTTTTCCCACTCGTCGTCTGCCAATGCATGTCACGTTTGAACATCGACACAACGACGTTGGCGACTTAATTCGTTTCATGCAATTTCTTGAAAAGGATATGTTTATTATTTTATCGCCAGGGACAGGCACCAGTGACATATTATCTTCACTGCATAATTGTTATAGCGATTACGATTTGAATTAGTGTCAGTGAACAATAGTTATAACGAAAGGTAATGTTAGTGAAATTGATTCAATATGCCATTGACATACGTTTGTCAAACATTGAACGGCATATGGAGGCTGGCTTAACTGTGTCGTGTGTGTTCGGATAGATATATTGCTGCACCTCTGCTAAATGGAGAACATTTTACGATTTGCATGCACACTCAGTCAGTATGTCAGCAACCTAGTCAGCCATGCTATCAGCTACTCAATCAGTGTATACTGAAACATATCAACACCAGGGTGCGCCACCAGGAGACTGTCGTCAGTGTTGTCAAGTATATTACACATATATTATTAACATTTTAACTCTACTCAGAACATAAACCTCTCTTCTAAGTTCGGTAGTAGAAGACGACTTTCACCGTCATAATAACACACAGTACCATATATGCTGGCCCCTGCGAATGTAAACAGTATTAGGTATATATATATATATATATATATATATATATATATATATATATATATATATATATATATATATATATATATATATATACATTTATAGATAGATAAATCGAGAGTAGATATATTTATTTTGTAACTGCAACTATGTGATGCAATAATTATTTTAATTTACTTTGTAAAATATGTGGCTTAGGAGGCCCCTATTGAGACTAATAAATAGTCGCTATCATAGGGGTCACTTTTGATTTTAGAATTAGCTATTTGTTTATGTAATTATTGAATTCCATTGACGGACCAGTGTATTTACGAGTATTTTTATTAACATTTGTTAATCTACGCGTATTGTAATTAGACGATGTGTGGTAAAAATATAATACATTTATGGCTCAACGTGTTGCTAGAGTTAGTGTTAATTCATTATTATTTTGCATATGTAGTAACTTACAACTGTAGAAGTATGTTTGTATCCGTGGGTAATATGCTGTTTTACATAATTTTTAAACTGTGAGTGTTAATGTTTTGATTAAAAATATAGGTAGTGTTTATTGTGTGTGGCCGACTATATATAAAACTCTTTTTTTGGAAGTTTATATTATGTCCTGAATGTATGTATTCTGCTGTGTACTGGTGTGAAATGATTATGTATATTTCTAGTTTGTGTTATATGCCAATTTTGAAAGTATGCGGGTAATGTTTTATGTTTATATTTATAATAAAATTACAATATCATTACACTAAGTAGGTATTCAACGTTTGCTTAAATAGTAGTTCCATGTGGGAGCTATATTTATTTGAAGATATTATTCTTACAAGACTTTTTTGCAATTTGTTTATTCAATTACATTTGTGTCCCTAGATCAGTAGATAGTAATTAGTGTGACGCAATATTATAGAATTATAGAGTTCAATTTTTTTAGTTTGGATAATATGCTCCAATTTAGTTATAAGTTCAATTGTTCAAGAACATCTGTTTGCTATTTTATCAATATATTTACTCCAGTTTAAATGTGACATTAATGTAAAGCCCAGAATGTTAAACTGGTTAACTCTGTCAATATCTACACCATCAATTGTTAATGTTAGTTCGTCAACTTATTTATGAGGCATTTGAAAAATATTGTTTTATTAATATTTTAATGATAATGTATAATAATAAGTTTTATTGCCAACTAAACTGAGTTGGATTGACATTATACAATAAAATATAATTAACGCATCTGTATGTAGTTTTAGCCATACATTTATTATATGTAGTTCTTTATTAATCAAGTATTCAACATTCACTGTGTTAGTGTCATCTGTGAAAGCTTTAATTGTACTTGTATCATCAAGTATCATCAACATAAGTTATGTTGGTTTTTGGAAAATCATTGATATAATTATAGTAAATAACAATGGCAGTGGCCCTAACATTGATCCGTGGGAACGCCTCTTTTTATAGGTAGAGTATATCATTGTACCAATAACCAATAGAGTGCATGTTTGTCACACTTGCAACTGCACAAATATTCCATTTCAGTTGTTAATACATATTCAGGTGGCACTGTTTCATATTCTATTCGAAACATGAATAACAAAGATTATAAATAATTTTAATAAATCATTAGGCTTACAGTTAAATCTTTAATTATAATGACATAAGATTATGCGCACTTCATGGACATCCCAAAAGGCATGGCTAAACGACAGTCCACATTCGATTGGCAAACTGCTCAAACTCATCCACCTCTACATAGCAATAATAGTAATAGCAACAATACAAATGTTATTGTCAGAGATAAAGTCCTTACTATGACTACCACTACTACTACCACAGAAATATTTATTACTCTAAACAATCTACCAGCCAAATGCAAACAATCACTCAGGCATATCTATCATGAAATGCTTGCATGTGTGTACATCTTTCATGAGAAACTGTTAAAATATGTGTTTAAAGATTTCTCCACTGCTTGCATTCTGTAAACATTCCGGGATAGTGTCCCAAAGTTTTGCAAACTTGTCAGCAAGTTTACACTGGCCTGAAGACAAGTTATACTTCTTGACAGAATATTTGTCATGCACGCTATAGTTTAACTCGAGCGGATCAGTGACGCAGCCAGGAGCTATTGGAATGGAGCTCACAGCAATACATCTAACACAATAATATTAAACTAACCATAAGTTCAATTAAAGCCTTCACAGATGACAAAAACACAGTGAATGTTGAATATTTGATTAATAAAGAACTATGTATAATAAACATACATTATCATTAAAATATTAATAACACAAAACGTTTTGTTTCAAATGGCTAATAAACATATTGATGAACTAACATTAAGAAGTTATGGTGTAGATATTGAGAGAGTTAACCAGTTTAACATTCTGGGCTTTACATTAATCTCATATTTAAACTCAAGTAAACATATTGATAAAATAGCAAATAGATGTTCTCGAACAATTCGATTTATAATTAAATTAGAGCATATTATTCAAAATGGTATAAACATTACACTCTATAATTCAATAATATTGCCTCACACTAATTACCATCTACTAATCTACGCACATGTAATTGAATAAACAAATTGCAAAAAGAATTTTTTTAACAGGAGGAGCCTGTCGTATTATATGGGTTGATCACTTAACATTATACACATTTCCTGGGTCAGATTGCGCATTAACGCGTAATGACTTAATCGTCTCAGTGTCTCCGATATGGTCTTGTATAAATACTTACCATACCAGAAGACGACTAGTGGTTATAGGTTATGATTATTTAAATAAATAAATACACAACAATATATAGTCTAAAACGGTTTCTGCACATTTTCCGAATAAGAACAAGTTTCAGGTCACAGCGTGTAACTTTGTTAATACTGACCAGACGTATACTTGTTCGTGTTGTCTAGTCGAAGGACAAGCAACTTGCGCGGTCACGGCCACTTGATTAACGGTCGGACGGTGAGTGTAGAATGATGTAACACGACTCGCTATTTTCCGTCCTTCCCATTGTTCGTGCATTGGCGTAATGACATCCGGGTTTTTGCCAATTAAAACTAGACACACCTGTCGCATTTATGTTCAGTCATATCCACCGTACTCCTTTCATTTGCTCCTCCGCCGTGAAGGACTGGTGATATTCGGAAATAGTCTTGCAGTAAATCAGACGGTTCGTTTCAGGTAACAGAGATCTGGCCGATGCGAAACTTATCAATGGAAACCGTTCTAACATCGATTTGACCAATTGTTGGCGTCGATTTGCCCGGAGGGCGGAGGGCGGAGGGCGGAGGGCGGAGGGCGGAGGGCGGAGGGCGGAGGGCGGAGGGCGGAGGGCGGAGGGCGGAGGGCGGAGGGCGGAGGGCGGAGGGCGGAGGGCGGAGGGCGGAGGGCGGAGGGCGGAGGGCGGAGGGCGGAGGGCGGAGTGCGGAGGGCGGAGGGCGGATATATATACAGCTGTATATATCTCCAGAGCTGATCCACGGTTCCGTCAAAGAACATTGTTATATGATAGTACATTACTTTGGGTTGCTTTTTGCCAATTGTTAGCGCGGGTATCGCGGGCCAGCCGGAAACCGTCCCGCGCCAAAATCCTTGTGCGTAATCAATGAGTGAACGATATGTCTACGTCACCGGGACCACAGCAGTGACGTCATAACTACTATATCACAGCCATTTGGAATTTTGTTTTTGTATTTTTACGCTGAAGACGCTAAAAAGACACGCGCCTCAGTCTGCAAAGACCATAGGAATTATTGATACCTATGTGATATTTATAGCTAAACATGCTGAAAGGTTTCATTTTTAATCGTTACGATATGCATGTCCGAATAACGTCACCACCACAAAATGATTGACCTGAAGATCCTCCCCGAACCTGGCGTGTTATAGGGTTAATCACTTTGTTACACGCATAACATTATACACATTTCCTGGGTCAGATTGCGCATTAACGCGTAATGACTTAATCGTCTCATTGTCTCCGATATGGCGTGTGACGTCATTGGCCTTGTATAAATAATTACCATACCAGAAGACGACTAGCGGTTATAGGTTATGATTATTTAAATAAATAAACACACAACAATATATAGTCTAAATCGGTCTCTGCACATTTTCCGAATAAGAACAAGTTTCAGGTACCAGCGTGTAACTTTGTTAATACTGACCAGACGTATACTTGTTCGTGTTGTCTAGTCGAAGGGCAAGCAACTTGCGCGGTCACGGCCACTTGACTGACTGTCGGACGGTGAGTGTAGAATGATGTAACACGACTCGCTATTTTCCGTCCTTCCCATTGTTCGTGCATTGGCGTAATGACATCCGGGTTTTTGCCAATTAAAACTAGACACACCTTTCGCATTTATATTCAGTCATATCCACCATACTCCTTTCATTTGCTCCTCCGCCGTGAAGGACTGGTGATATACGGAAATAGTCTTGCAGTAAATCAGATGGTTCGTTTCAGGTAACAGAGATCTGGCCTGATCAAACTTATCAATGGAAACCGTTCTAACATCGATTTGACCAATTGTTGGCGTCGATTTGCCCGGGACACCGTCACAACATTGTACGCAGTGAAGGACCGCGATCACCGTCACAACATTGTACGCAGTAAACGACCGCGATCACCGTCACAACATTGTACGCAGTAA
>JAODUO010000261.1:230000-250000 GCA_025642075.2 Ridgeia piscesae
CGTACGGTGCAGCTGGTGTTGCACGCGCAGGTGTCTATTAATGCAGTCTTCTACGTACGGTGCAGCTGGTGTTGCACGCGCAGGTGTCTATTAATGCAGTCTTCTACGTACGGTGCAGCTGGTGTTGCACGCGCAGATCTCTATTGATGCAGTCTTCTACGTACGGTGCAGCTGGTGTTGCACGCGCAGGTCTCTATTGATGCAGTCTTCTACGTACGGTGCAGCTGGTGTTGCACGCGCAGGTGTCTATTAATGCAGTCTTCTACGTACGGTGCAGCTGATGTTGCACGCGCAGGTCTCTATTGATGCAGTCTTCTACGTACGGTGCAGCTGGTGTTGCACGCGCAGGTCTCTATTGATGCAGTCTTCTACGTACGGTGCAGCTGGTGTTGCACGCGCAGATCTCTATTGATGCAGTCTTCTACGTACGGTGCAGCTGGTGTTGCACGCGCAGGTCTCTATTGATGCAGTCTTCTACGTACGGTGCAGCTGGTGTTGCACGCGCAGGTCTCTATTGATGCAGTCTTCTACGTACGGTGCAGCTGGTTTGCACGCGCAGATCTCTATTGATGCAGTCTTCTGCTGTGGTCGTCCACGCATTGTTGTTAATCACGTTTTAGCCACCATATTGACAGATCTGGAAAAATCGTTCGCTTCCGCGTCGTGCAAGTCCACAAAAGTTCATATATACACGTGGGTCACGTGTCACTTATCTGCGTTCTCACCAACTGCCGGTCACGCTGTTGTCTTTCTCTTGCTACAGCTGGACACGAGCTCGTGGCGCCCTCTATACAAACTGGCCGACATCGAGGCCAAGGTGTCTAGTGAGAGCGGCACGTTGTTCATTCCCGATGCGGAGGACTATTTCTTCTTCGGCGGCGAATATCCGTGGCACAAAATACCGGAAGTGGTAATGGGGCGGCCGGGATACGACAACTTCATCGTATTCACGGCCATTGAGAGCAACTTGACCGTGATCGACGTCACGAGGACAATGCTGGCGTTCCACCAGACAGGGCTGGATGGGGATTTTGCTGGAAAGCAGGTATGTAAGTCGAGATACGACAAGAGGATTGCTGTGACGGAGAGCACCTTGTAATTGGAAACACTTCACTTTATTACGTAGAATCCGGCGTCATTTGTCTTTATTGTCTGCTTTATCAGTTGCTCTGCTTAATAGTCGACTAGACTATTGTAACTCACTTCTAAATAACGTTTCCCAAAATAGATTTATCCAAACTCCAACATGTAATTTTTAGTACGCGTGGCATTTAAGGCCCCCCGTTTCTCACCAACACTTCCGCTATTTAAGCACTTACATTAGCGAATTAAATTTAAATTGGCTACTGTTCCAAACCGTACTCTTTCTACTCAACAACTAACATTCTTAGTTAATCTGCTACCTTTCTTTGATATCTCTAGGACCCTTAGATCATCCGTTTCCAGGCAACATTTTGTTAGTAAAAGTAAGCTGAATATTGGCAAACGTGCTTTCGCTGTGCCTGCCCAAACAATTTGGAATCAACTTCCTATTACGATTAAATCTTTTTGAAACTATAGACACCTTTCGTAAACAATTGAAAACTTATTTGGTTGAAATTGCTTTTCCACCATACATTTTCGGCGGATCAATATTGTGTATGACTAGCTAAATGATTTTGTTTGTTGCGCCTCTGTGCTTACATTTAGACGCAATAGAAGTTTTACAATTATTATTATTATTAGCCACGAAGCATGTTATCCCGGCTGCGATTCTTGCTTCATATTGTACACATTTTGATTCTAAATTGATCATTTTGAATTTTGAAATTATAAGTCCCATTTGTGTGTGCTAGTGTTGTCTTCTGATCAATCTAGGCGCCACACAAACCGTTAAATACATTTCTCTTGTGTAGAATACCGATCGCACCTTCAACAACGACCTCATCGGAAAGTTCGACACGTGGAAAGGCATGGTGGTGAGTGCCCAGTACCAGACCCACTACGACATGGCGGGAGACTTGAGTGTCGACGAGGTCGTGCCCATCTGGAAGCTGACGCGGCAGCGGGAGCAGTTGGAGGCGAGGAATCGGGAGAAACAACGTCGCCGCTACATCAAGAACGCAGTACCCGTTAGAACGAATGCCACGGCAGATATTGTCAAAAAGGCGGGACTCCGTGAAGTATATCTTCGTAACACGATACACCATCGGCATAGAGAAAACAATACGTTAAAAAGACAATGATAATTAGTGATTAATGTTTACTTTGTGTAGTCAAGCAACTCAGAGACATGAAAATTAAACAACGCTGCATATATATGTATATGTATATGTATATGTATATGTATATGTATATGTATATGTATATGTATATGTATATGTATATGTATATGTATATGTATATGTATATGTATATGTATATATATATATATATATATATATATATATATATGTATAATACATACATATATATATATATATATATATATATATATATATATATATATATATATATATATATATATATATATATATTCAGCAGTTGGCGAGCGATATGTTAAAATGTGGATCTGAATCGATGGCATTCCGTTACATACATGCGATGTATTTACCAATCAAGCCTTTTTATTAGTATTTATTACATGACGCTGAGTCACATTCACATGTGCAACTGACTGATGTTGCGCCATTGTGTACAGCGATGGTGACTGTGTTTTTGGCTGACCCGAAAATGTGACACGTGTCTGGAGACTGGAAAATTGATGTCCAATCATTATTCTAAACAAACTTAAGTATATTGCGAGATTACAGTTGACGAAGAAAAACACAATACACCAAACTATTGCTGAAGAGTAAAGTGCGTGCAACTACTTTACACTTTTTAGCCCCACAAATATTTATGTAGACCCTCAAAGGAAAATTCTTCGCAATGCTGTTGATGATCGTATGTTATAATAACGTAACATCTTGACATCTTGTTTGACATGTCTAATGTGAGATTTACCTTTCGTCAACATGTCACGCCAATTTTCTCACTGTTTGCCTATTGGATGTCAAAACATAATGGTTTTCTTAAAAATGAATTGTCGTGACGAATGTTCAACATTTAAGATTTCGATATCTCGAGGTACCGGCTACGTCACTCAGCAGTGGCACCCACTTCTAATGGGAAGAGGTTAGCTTTAGGGATAGGGTTCAATTCCTTATTAATGTCTTTTGTTACGAACATTAAGTGAACCATTCCGCAATAGTTACACTAAATCAATAATTTTCAAAGAGGAAGCAAACATATGTCACATGTGTTTGTTTTACTACATCGTACATACACATAGTGTAGTAGATTCCTAGTGGACGGTCTGCTGGCTCTTGGTCTATTATGCGAATGTAACTGCGATTACCTGAATTACTGATACATTTTTTTGCCCTGTCAAATCACAAACAATATGAGTCGGTTATTAAACATGAAACATAAACATTCAAATCGTACATGTATATGCATATAACACAACGCAACGCAACGCAACGCAACGCAACGCAACGCAACGCAACGCAACGCAACGCAACGCAACGCAACGCAACGCAACGCAACGCAACGCAACGCAACGCAACGCAACGCAACGCAACGCAACGCAACGCAACGCAACGCAACGCAACGCAACGCAACGCAACGCAACGCAACGCAACGCAACGCAACGCAACGCAACGCAACGCAACGCAACGCAACGCAACGCAACGCAACGCAACCCACACCACACCACACCACACCACACCACACCACACCACACCACACCAACCCACACCACACCACACCACACCACACCACACCACACCACACCACACCACACCACACCACTCCACTCCACTCCATTCCACATCCCGATACACATAATTATAAAGATATGGTAGATATTATGAGCATTAGTTTACTTGTCATATATCGTGAAAATCGTTCATTTGACTTTCCAAGAAATCGTTCCAGTTACGTAAGTATTCTTATTTATTATTATTATAAATTATCCTTTAAAGTACCAATTAATCAGTAATAACTATCACAGAGGCTCATGTTTCCCGACTGACGTTATAAGATATACTGTAGCTGATAAATTATATTTAAATACCTTGTTCGTCTATCCTCTACGAATACAAGCTGGCTTGCAGGCACACGAATTGAAATAATATGTTTTGTTCATTGGAAGCCATGTTTACATTTTATCAAATTAATATAAAAAGTGACATAACACACCACACACAGCATAATTCAGTTGTTTTAAAAAGCATGTATTCACAATACATTTCATAATAGCCAGACTGCTGCCTACTGCACTGCACTGCATTGCACTGCACCAATGATCATGTGCACTGCACTGTTACTTGCACTCATTATATAGCACTGCACTGACACGCACGCACTGCACTGCACTGCAAGCATGCACTCTTGCACTGCACTGCACGCACTGCACTGCATCAGACTGCACTGCACTGCACTGCACTGCACTGCACTGCACTGCACTGCACTGCACTGCACTGCACTGCACTGCACTGCACTGCACTGCACTGCACTGCACTGCACTGCACTGCACTGCACTGCACTGCACTGCACTGCACTGCACTGCACTGCACTGCACTGCACTGCACCGCACCGCACCGCACCGCACCGCACCGCACCGCACCGCACCGCACCGCACGCACCGCACGCACCGCACCGCACGCACCGACCGCACTCAGCACCGCACCGCACCGCACCGCACCGCACCGCACCGCACCGCACCGCACCGCACCGCACCGCACCGCACCGCACCGCACCGCACCGCACCACCGCACCGCACCGCACCGCACCGCACCGCACCGCACCGCACCGCACCGCACCGCACCGCACCGCACCGCACCGCACCGCACCGCACCGCACCGCACCGCACCGCACCGCACCGCACCGCACCGCACCGCACCGCACCGCACCGCACCGCACCGCACCGCACCGCACCGCACCGCACCGCACCGCACCGCACCGCACCGCACCGCACCGCACCGCACCGCACCGCACCGCACCGCACCGCACCGCACCGCACCGCACCGCACCGCACCGCACCGCACCGCACCGCACCGCACCGCACCGCACCGCACCGCACCGCACCGCACCGCACCGCACCGCACCGCACCGCACCGCACCGCACCGCACCGCACCGCACCGCACCGCACCGCACCGCACCGCACCGCACCGCACCGCACCGCACCGCACCGCACCGCACCGCACCGCACCGCACCGCACCGCACCGCACCGCACCGCACCGCACCGCACCGCACCGCACCGCACCGCACCGCACCGCACCGCACCGCACCGCACCGCACCGCACCGCACCGCACCGCACCGCACCGCACTGCACCGCACTGCACTGCACTGCACTGAACTGCACTGCACTGCACTGCACTGCACTGCACTGCACTGCACTGCACTGCACTGCACTGCACTGCACTGCACTGCACTGCACTGCACTGCACTGCACTGCACTGCACTGCACTGCACTGCACGGTAAGAAGAATAAACGTCAATAAATCACCTCGCAAATTAGTCAACTTTATTAAAATGCTACATTTCACTAAACCTGCTTATGCAATTGTAGTGTATAGCGCCTATCGAGTACTTGCCTTTGGAACTATTAGGTTCACGTCTACAGGTTTGTTCTCAAATTTGAAACATCAAAATTGCCTAAGTCCAACGTTTTAATAGAACTCAAGAGGAATATTATATGGACTCTGACCTCCTTCAGACACTCGTGGTTCAGTCTAGAGCAAGGGCCGGACAAAACTGGACGCATTCGAACAGTCAGGTTGTGTCTACTAACGAGCAGTCGTAACTAGGCCGTACTAGTAGCGTAAGTATAACAGTCAGGTTGTGTCTACTAACGAGCAGCCATATCTAGGCCGTACTAGTAGCGTAAGTATAACAGTCAGGTTGTGTCTACCAACGAACAGCCGTAACTAGGCCGTACTAATAGCGTAAGTATATAACAGTCAGATTGTGTCTACTAACGAACAGCCGTAACTAGGCCGTACTAATAGCGTAAGTATATAACAGTCAGATTGTGTCTACTAACGAACAGCCGTAACTAGGCCGTACTAATAGCGTAAGTATATAACAGTCAGATTGTGTCTACTAACGAACAGCCGTAACTAGGCCGTACTAATAGCGTAAGTATATAACAGTATTCCCTTTACCGTTCAACAGCTGGTGTAGACAACACGCTCGGTAGTTGGTGTTCGCTGTAGTTTCGAGATAGACAAACTATATACGAATGATACAGTTGTATGTACTTCATAGTGAGCACACGGGTCGAAGTTCGCCCTTTGTATGCATGCATGTTTACAATCTGTCGCCGGATATAATATGGGATTGTTATGATACAATATTGAGCACCGTTTCGCATTGTGAATGTTCTGAGTTAAGTTAAAGTTAAGGTGAGTTTTTATATTGTCGTTAGGACCGCCCCAATGCCTTGCCGTTTACTCCCTGGCAGATAAGTTCAAACGATCATCATCCAGAGTTCTATTGGAAGCCTTCCGTGACACTACAATTAATGCGCGAAGATTACTCATACACAGCTATCCGCCACTGTAAATAACCAGGTACTCATTCATACAGCTGAGTGAACTGGAACACGTTGGTGTGAACGAACTTCGTTCAATCCGTCAGCGCAGTCCGACGTTCAAGCCACCAGAGAGCATACAACGGGCACAGTGTATGTACTTGGCTCAAGTAATGTAGTTTCACACGGGGAGGGGGCTAGAGAGGCGGGGAAGAGGCATAGGGACGGGCAAGATGAAAAACGTTATCTCGTGTAGAACATCATTATGTAGGCTCTATCCATCAGTATTAATGCATTCGTCTTACGAAATATATGATACGTGAGTTTCCTGTGGGCGCACCTGTATAGCGCAGCTACTGTTGACGTATGTGCTGCCGGCCAAACACATTTGCATAATTGATTACCAGGTAAACGTATTAAGTATGTGTCAAGTGATAATAGTTTCTTTCCTGTGATCCCTTTACATACATAACTTTATATACAAACACAACTGTTTTGCTGACAAAGTTACACACTGCCACAACAATGATATAACGGCAGAGTTCATCTTTAAAAAAATATTCTCCCACGACAATAATTAATATCCTTGAAACTGATCGTTTGAGACGTCCCCGACTGCATTGTTAAGTGTTTATGTCGACAGATAAGTATATTCACACCTCCTGTCACGGTGATGGCCTACATGCGTCATATCTCATCAATCAGTCTCTAGCACCGTCGTGCAAATATGTACACAACGAAACATCGATAAAGCACCGAGCCTAAAGTCGATGATCATGACCGATATCTGTGGAATATTACCGATATATATATATATATATATATATATATATATATATATATATATATATATATATATATATATATATATATATATATCGAACAGACTGTGCTAAGAAAAAAGCAACCACTCAATTCTTCACATTATTGTAATCTAGTAGACCGGTTTAGTTTTTAGTTTGAGAGACACTTGATTGATAAGAGAACACTATAAAAGTGACAACGTTTTGGATTCATATAAATCGCTTGATAAAATAGCTGTGTCAATATAATATGTAACAAAACTTACTCAATTACGTTTTTGTGAAGATAATCTAGCCGTACACTGCAGACAGATGGACGGCAGAGGCAAGGTGGCGTTAGTTACCGGTTCCACCAGTGGCATCGGACTAGCCATTGCGCTTGCGCTTGCTAAACGAGGCTGTGACATCATCGCGACTGGCCTCGAAAGGGCTGAGGACCCGGATGTGGACGCCATTAAATCACATATATCAAGGTGCGGTTAGGATTTATTTAGATGCATTTAATCAAATGACAACGTGCATTTCAATCATATTTTAATCGTGTCACTGATCATTGAATGTAATATGAGATTCACGGATATATATAGCTTCATTTTGCCTTAGCCTATATCATGTTGTGATAAAATGTTCGGTAGATTTATTGAAAATGTAAGTCCATTATTACTGTGCTAGTTAACATCTATCATTGGTCTAAGAAGCTAATTCATCACCTGGATAATTTCGATTTTAAACCAGTTCACACCATCTAGAGAGTTGCAATATGAATATGTCACATCATTGGGTAAAACTACTACAGAACATGACATGGAGTATGATTCGAACGTTCCAAAATAACTGCAAGCGTCAATATGCAGTAATATATGCTCAATGGGTAGGCGGCGCCACTGTATCAATGTATTTCCCCTTTGTACACGATGACGACTAAACCTTCCACACTGTCATGTATCGTGTAATGGAACATTTGCGAACTTGTGCAATAATTGCTAATCCCTGCTATGTCCACATATCTCCGCTAGGTACCAATGTAAATATGTAATTTTAAAAGTAAATAACACAAAATAACCACAGTTTCATAATAACTAGTCAGATAGGTCTTGTCTCTGGGCGCTGCTGGACATAGAAAAAGCAACGGGACTTTCACACCTGGGAAAGGATGCTCTTACAATGTCCGAACGTTTGCCTTTTAGTCGATATAGAAACGTATCGGACGTCTTAGAAACAGCGATAGACACGTCCGAAGAAGCGAATCCTACTCTTTATTAATAATTACTAGGCTACATGTAATATAAAACACAACCACACGGTTACACATAGAGTATTGTAGCCACATTTACATTTTGAAACCAATTTATTTTTAAAATATGTTTTAAAATCTAAGTTATCTGTTCAGTTTCAATGTTCGAGTGGAGTACATATCCGGAGACCTGAGCGTCTTGAGCGACATCGAACGGCTTTGTGAAGAATCAAAAAAGAAGTTTCCGCAAGGGGTCGACATTCTTGTGAACAATGCAGGTACACTCAACGTACTTAAACGACCTTGTCTGTCTCACTACACGGGCATATTGCTGTTAGTTCCGTCTGCATTTGTGTTTAGAATATGCATATCCTCCATTTCCGTCTGTTGTTGTGTAAGACGTGTTGTTGTAATGAAAACTAATTAATGTGTAACATGTAACTATATCCATATAAAGTTTCCACTTCAAAAGCAACTAATCGTCGGCTGTAGTATAAATAAATAAATAAATAAACTTATATAGCGCCAAATCTAGCTAAACAACTATTAAGGGCGCTTTATATGTATATGTCCTTAACATAATTACTCAAACGTATAACTTAAACAATTAACTGTAGTTGTAGTGCATAAAGACAGACTAATAAAACATTATAAATAAACAAATAAATATATAAAGCTAAAAAACATAAATACAAAAGGTAATTTAAGGTAGAAGTGATGTTCTCTTCGATGCATTGTCTTTTCTTCATTTTATTATTACTGCATCAGCTAAAGTATTATCTAAAATATAGCGTCTTTAAGGTATTATTAAGAGTCCTCATTGTACAGTTCTCGTACTGAGAAAGGTAGTCTGTTCCTCAGGTCCGGAGCAGCGGCGGGGAAACTCACATCTCCAGCTTTGCAATTTGTTTTAGGTCTTTTAAGCTGTTTGGTTCCCTCTGAGGGAAGTGATCTGATAGTAATATGCATCTGCAGGTATCATACGTTCGGACATACTTGTGACATGGTACACATTTATTACACATTTATTAGACAAAAGTAATCGAAGTAAACCATTCGTAAATGAATTAAAGAGTGATGCATTTTCAAGCCTGTGTTATGTGCCAGAAAGTTCCGTGAAGAAAACAATGGTGTCTTCTGCAGCATCAACGTTAAAAGGATACTCCAGTCAGTGAGATATTCACAGCATTTACTTACATCTGTATAATAGATTGGTTGTGCATAGTAATTGTGCACAAAGATCGTTAATAAACAATTGATTATAGTAAAATTGTACCAGAAACACTCCATGTTGGATTCAGGGCGCTGCCATCTTGAGACTTATGCGCCTGTGTCGTAAACCGCTTACGTCACTGGCGCATGCACGTTCGAACATCCTATGTCTGTCCAATGGTATTTGATGTACCCAGTACGTCGCGGATTGCTGACGTCACAATCACAATTATTAGCGAAGATTCCGCCAATCCTTGCCTTGTTCAACAATGCGCCATGACGTAAAGGATTTGGCTTACGTCATTGGCGCATAAGTTTCAAGATGGCAGCGCCCTGAATCTAAGATAGCATGTTTTTGATACCATTAAACTACAACTAATTGTTTATTAACGATCTCTGTGCACAGTTACTAGGCACAACCATTATAGTATGCATTATGTAAGTTAATACTGTGAACCTCTCACTGACTGGAGTATCCCTTTAACACACGCACTGATTACGTCCGTGGTCTGTAACAGGGTTCAACGTGGTTCGACTGGTGGAAGACGTCCCCGACGACGCCTGGGACAGCATGGTGGCTGTGATGCTCACGGCACCCTTCCGTCTCGTCAAGCGGCTGGTGTCTCGCATGAAAACGAAAGGTGGAAGTGAATTCAGATGCATGAACGGCTAAAAGCAGATCAGTTTTGCATTAAGGAGAAACGTTAATTACACAAATGACTGTCATGCTGTGTCGATTCTAACCTGAACTGCAATTGTTCTAGTTTTCTGTGCAGTTTTGTGTTTATGCATCTCGATAAAAAGTTGATCTCATCCTTCGTTGATCACCAGTAACAATGACATTACGTATATAACGAGGGAGTGTTCTGTTCGAAGGCTGGGGACGAATCATAAACGTCTGCTCTCAGATGGCTGTCACGTCGAGTCCAGGAAAGTCTGTGTACAGCGCGTGCAAGACTGGACTGGTTGGATTCACTCGGGTTAGTGAAACAACGTCTTTACAATCATATTACATGTCTTGTTATTGACAACGATATTCAATATTCTAAGTGAGGCCTAAAACAATAGTTAGGCCTCACTTAGAATATTGTATACGAGCATGGAGGCCATATCGCAAAAAGGATATTGATATGCTAGAAAGAGTACAAAGGGGAGCAACCAAAATGATACAAAAACTCAGGAATATTAGTTATGAAATGCGTCTAAAAGAATGTGGTTTAACAACACTAGAAACCAGAAGATTGAGAGGAGATCAGATTGAGGTGTTTAAAATATTGAATGGATATGAAAATATTGACATTTTTTTTCACAGTCAAGGAAGAGAGAAGGACTAGAGGACATGGAGTTACATTAGCAAAGAAGCACTGTAGACTAGATATTAGAAAATTTTCATTTTCACAAAGAACAGTAAACGAATGGAACAGATTATCAGCTGATTGTGTAGGTGCTAGTAGTGTTAATATATTTAAAAATAAAATCGACATATACCTAAGACGGGCGGGGTATACTTAGATAGATAGGTTGGACTCTCGATAAGCCAAATGGCTTTCTAGTCCACCTGCCATCTAGAGTTGAATCTCCAGGTGGCAATCTTGTTAAATCTTGTTAAATCTTGTTAAATCTTGTTAAACACAGCTAAACGATTAACACGATAATAAAGGTTTGGTTGATTATACCGTGCATTATTTGTGGTATGGTGATATGGAAATGACAGAACTTTCTCATTTAAGGGCGTTGCTTTGGAAGCTGCAGAATTCGGCGTTACATGCAACGCGGTGTCTCCAACATTCACAGAAACAGCGAGTATGTTTTTTTATGAAATAGCCATTGTGTTACCAATTTGTTGCTGCCGTTTCACTGCAAACAATAAAGCATGTTTCATTATCTTTCCGTCCTATGTACTGATAGAAACTAAAGAACACTATTCAGCTAAATTTGTATTTTAACTTCTTAAATTTCAAAACATTCGCTTTGCATAATTTGCGGAATGTACACTAAATATAAACTGACTGATACGAATTTGTATAATGATTTAGAAAAAAACAATATTCCCGCTAGAGCAGGAACACATTACTAGAAGACATCGACTATTTACGTAGGCTTACCGAGAAATTATATATGCTACATAACGTGCTCGTCGAAATAGATCACTTGCATTTTAATCCAACATCGTCACAATAAAAATGAGTAATTATTACAACTAATAATGTTTTCTATTTATTTTTATTCTGTGTGCGAAGGATGGTTTGTCTGTCTGATATCAAACGCACGATTTTCCTTCCATTCCCGTCGACCTCCTTACAAAATGACCTGCTAGTTTATAAGTGTTGCTATTGAAAATTAAATTTGTACTATTTGTTCTGATGCAGTAATGCGACAACAAATCGGTGACAAAGCCAAGACACTTGGTGTCTCTTATGAAACAGCGCGGGTGAGCACAATAGCTAAGTTCGTGTAGAATTAACTTTAGTGCCAACCACATCTCTAGAAAACTCCGCCATGGCTGAGGCAACAGCTACAGGCAAATATATAGAACAGGACAAAGAAGTGAAAAGACAGATGAAAGCAGACAAGAGAGCTTTCATTGAGAAACTGTCAGATGAAGCAGAAACAGGTGCACAAACTTAGAATATCGCTGCATTGTACAAGATAACAAAGACACTCGCCGGCGGCTTTAGAAATAGCTACGTTCCAGTGAAAGATGTAAATGGAAATGTTATCACTGGTGCGGCAGAACCGACCCAGAGATGGAAATGGAAATGTTATCACTGGTGGGTCAGAACAGACCCACAGATGGAAATGGAAATGTTATCACTGGTGGGGCAGAACAGACCCAGAGTTGGAAATGGAAATGTTATCACTGGTGGGGCAGAGCAGATCCAGAAATGTAAATGGAAATGTTATCACTGGTGGGGCAGAACAGACCCAGAGATGGAAATGGAAATGTTATCACTGGTGGGGCAGAGCAGATCCAGAGATGTAAATGGAAATGTTATCACTGGTGGGGCAGAACAGACCCACAGATGGAAATGGAAATGTTATCACTGGTGGGGCAGAACAGACCCAGAGTTGGAAATGGAAATGTTATCACTGGTGGGGCAGAGCAGATCCAGAAATGTAAATGGAAATGTTATCACTGGTGGGGCAGAACAGACCCAGAGATGGAAATGAAAATGTTATCACTGGTGGGGCAGAACAGACCGAGAGATGGAAATGGAAATGTTATCACTGGTGGGGCAGAACAGACCCAGAGATGCAAATGGAAATGTTATCACTGGTGGGACAGAACAGACCCAGAGATGGAAATGGAAATGTTATCACTGGTGGGGCAGAACAGACCCAGAGATACAAATGGAAATGTTATCACTGGTGGGGCAGAACAGACCCAGAGATGGAAATGGAAATGTTATCACTGGTGGGGCAGAACAGACCCACAGATGGAAATGGAAATGTTATCACTGGTGGGGCAGAACAGACCCAGAGATGGAAATGGAAATGTTATCACTGGTGGGGCAGAACAGACCCAGAGATGGAAATGTTATCACAGATGGGGCAGAACAGACCCAGAGATGGAAATCACACTTCGAGACCAACCTCAACAGAGAAGCGAAGCGCCAAACAATCTAGCAGACAGTCCAATAAGTGACGTAGACTTGGTGATCAACACAGGCCCATCGTCTGCAGAAGGACTGCCATTCCGAGCGCTTTGACTAATCCCACTGATTAGACAAAGTGCTATAAGAATTTACGCTTAACATCGATTCCATGGATCCAACACGGTTCAAGGCCTGACAAAACTTGAAATACCTAGTTATCAGGACTGACAATAATTATTAACAACAAACCTAGCAATCGCTGATTTGTGTCAAACATATACGTGTGAAATATAAACCAAACATACTACTCTGAGGTGATTCTGAAACAGTTTCTTAAATTATCATGTAAAACTAACTCTTCTGGGTTCATTTCAGAAAACGTTCACGGATCAAGTTCCTACCAGGAAAATGTGCACTGTCGAACAGGTAACTATGATCTTATGTAGTCAGCTCTAATAATAAGTAGTAATAACTCTGTCCATTGTCAACGTTGTTGCAGCGACAGAGTCCAGGTAATAGTCACCTAATCGTTGTAACATGTTTGCAGATTGCGGACCTGGTCGTCTTCCTGACTCTATCGGAAGCTTCGAGCCAAATCAATGGCGCCGAGTACCTTATCGACGGCGGTTACGTGGCGCAGTAGAGAGTGACTCCCTCTAGCGAATATGATACGAACTACTTCTAAGTTCTTAGTTGAATATATTAGACCGACATGTTGTTGTATAATTATATCTATCGCTGACACGTTATTACAGTGATATGAGTATCACTTATTACTGAACATATCACATGATAGTTCTTTTTCCAATCAAAAGTTTAAATTTTTCATATCCAAAAACAAGATCTTTCTTTTTACCTGTAGATGCTTTCGTCTAACGTTACACGCCGACTTCTTCAGTATTAATGACGAATGACGTCATCGTACACATGGGGTAGCACGTAATTGCCCTCATCTCTGTTCATTGGTGTCTTTGTCTTTCTGATCCAGATGGCTTCCTTTATTTGCCGGGTATTTTGTTTGGTTATTTATCAGCGAGTGAGTATCACTTATATTTGTATAATCAGTTGGCTATACCGGGGTCCTGTGTGATAAGAAGATGCCCTTAAAACGCAAACCAAAGGTATACGGAGTCATCATTAAACCCTGCCTAACATAGGGAAGTGAACGCTTAGCAACGAAGACTAAACAATTAAAATTGCCACAACAGAAATAAGAGCGATTCGCGGGAACATCGATGTATCAAGGCTGTAGCACATCCGAAATATAGGGAAACAAACAAGAAATGTACTGAACCTTCCACCGAGCGACGATGTCGTGTGTTGTGGACGTCTGCTACGGTACAGAGACGTGAGGAGACCGACGTCGCTCGTAGAGTCGTGAGTTTGACGCTACCAAGTGTCAGACGACGGGGACGCTCAAGGACACAGCAACTCACAAAGGACATCAGTGGTGCAAGGGTCACAGTGGATATGGACGGAACAGTTTTGGTTGGATGTGTATCACACTAGGCCGGAGACTGGGGAGGAGATGGTGCGGGAGATAAGAGAGATGATGGGACAGGATGTGGGTTGATTTTTGTCGCGGCGACGTCGACAACTCGAGGATGTACACGACGGAAGGTCTACGCGGTGGGAGCACTTCAGTTTCAACACGTGATTGGGACCCGTTTTTTCGAATTAAAACATTACGAGGTTATATTGCAACAGTTTAGGGGACATGCCCCTCAACACACCCTAGATCAGACTGTGCTATAGGTATGTAAACCTACATATATCCCTTAAAAGATGACTAACCACAAACCAAGTAGTTGTGTTCACTATTGTGTCCAGCGTATACCATTGTTGCAGTAGTTCAAAACCACTGCAGTGGTTTTTCCCCTATTCGATTGATCCGATGGTTCTCTCACCGTCCCTGAAATATTGTATTACAACTCGACCTGGTGTTTCCTCGACCTTCGTAGTGATGAGAATTACGAATGTGTGAGGATTCACGGTTGACTGTCAAAGGTAGGAAAAGGTAGGTTCTCATATAGCACAGTATCCAATCCTCAGGACTGCACAAAGCGCTTTACACTTTATTTCCCAGGCAGGCTTATTCAATCAAACACCATCTAAACTCCTCTGGAAAGAATCCAGCCACGGTTCAATTAATGCGCAAAGGGTGGTCGAACAAATATACAGCTGAACGGGGGCGAACGTTTGCAAAACTCATTACATGAAGGTCTAGACGTATAACGTTGGTCACATATCATTTTCGTATTCGTCACTACGTTCATGGCTATTATATTTATATAAGTCCATATTATATGTTCACGCTTCGTTCGAATGCACACCGCTACGACACAAACGATGCGCCACTTGTTTGTTTGTCTGTTTTCTTACATAGCGAACCATTACGTCGACTGACGAAAAAGGCACCGTCAACAATCAACCAGTCATTTGGATTATGCATAGAAATATCCGATTAAAAGACTGACAGTTGAAGACGGCGGGTAAGTCGTGGAAGGAATCTGCAAGCCGTACCTCCGACCTGTGTCGGGGAGGGAGGGGGTGATTTCCCAGCGCTTCAGCAGCGAAAGTAGCTTACTCTCCCCAGACCATAAAAAGGTAATAAAAGTAAGTTCTTATATAGCGCAGTATCCGGGCCTGTGGATTGCTCAAAGCGCTTTTACACTTTACTTCCCTGACAGACTTGTTCAATCAAATACCGTCTCAACTTCTCTGGGAAGCATCCAGCCATATGTTATAATTAATGCGCGAAGGATGCTCGTACCCATATCAAACACTGTCTATAGTCAGGTACTCAATTATACAGTTGACTGAACTGGAGCAATATAGAATGAAACAACTTGCACAATAGTTTAACACCGCAGCACAGGATTCGAACCCGGATCCTCTTAGTCGAGAGTCCGAAGCTCTTCCCCTGGGCCATTGTGCTCTACATGGTTACTTAAATACATTACAAAGATCTACACCTCATAAACCCTTAACGTTTAACGTCAGATAATTATGAGTGAAGTCACAGTCTCCAAGGCTTATCAGCCGCTTCGTCAACTTGAATCTGACATCTTTTCCCTTGCGGCCAACGTAGCTAAGAAAGTCTCTTATCAATCATTTATTCCACGTCTCGACGTCATCGTGGCCGCTTACTACAACAACGTCGAAGCGATGCAATAGTAAGGGTATTGATAACGAACAGATGAAGACGACGAAGGAGAAAACGACGAAAATTGTAGACCACTGTTTGTGCGAGTCCGCAGCTGCGCAGTGTGCAACTTCCGGGAAATGTTGTGCCCGTCTATGAATGCGACATTTCCGAATATACTACTTGCATTCTGAGATCGTCTATTTTTTAATAAGCCTATTTATTCGAGTGCACACATGCACGCACTTGCTCGCGCGTACACAAACACACATGTCCCATTCGCTCATCTACACGCAAATACACCCGGGGATGTCTTTATTGTATTTACAATAATAGTTTCTCGAAAGGCTATTTTCACAATTTTGAAAAAGGGAGGACGTTTTTATGAATACAAATAATCGCACGCACACACGAACGCGCACGCGAGCGCACACGCTAACTCACGCACACACAGGAATGGGCACAACATTTCCAGGAAGTTGCCCATTGCGCAACGGCGGATTCGCACAATTAATAGTCATGTCATTGCGGTTTCCGCCCGGCAACGAGTATACGAAGTCGAAGTAGATCCACGGAAGGTCATTTGTCTTCATTTGTCGTCCTTTTCTTCTTCGTCGTCTTCATCTCATCTACTCGTTACTGTTACATCGCATCAATGTCGTTGTTGTAAACGGCCACGATGAGGTCGAGATGTGGACTACAAACTCTATAACGCCTGCGGCGAGGCGATCGAATGGGAACTCGAAGAGGCTTTCTTGGCTAACGTTGGCCGCAAGGGAAGAGACGCCAGGTTGTGTTTAGATGACGAAGCGGCTGATAAGCCTGAGAGACTATGACTTTATTTAATAAATATCGAACATTAAAAGTACCTTTTATGAGGTTTAGATCTTTGTCATTTATCCTAGGTACCCATGGTCGGGAGGAGAGTAAACCCCTTCCGTTGTTGAAACATTGGGAAATCACTTCCTCCTCCCCGACAGGGGTTGGAGGTTGGGTGGCCGGTAAGCAGATTCCTTCCATGGCTTGCCCACCGTCTTCAACTGTCAGTCATTTTAATCAGATATTTTTTTATATTTAACCTAAATGACTGGTTGATTGTTGACGGTGCCTTTTACCTCAATCGATGTACCCTTTCGTTAAGTATAAAACTGACAAAAGAAACAAGTGAAGTAATGTTTTATTTCGAATCAGTCGAACGAAGCGTGATGCTCGGTGACAAATATTCTAGAGGTCTAGATCTACAATGGGTTTTGCTAACAACCGGTCTGTTGAGATGCTGTACGCTGTGTGCAGTCAACCGTGAATCCTCGATCACTCGTTATTCTCAATTGCACGTAGTCCGAGCAAACACCAGGTCAGTTGTCGTACTATATTTCGGGGACAGGTGAGAGAACCATCGGAGAAGTCGAGTTGAAAGATCAACCACAACCACTGCAATTGTTTCTGACTAGTGTAGCGATGGTACACTCTCGACACGACTACATCGTCTATGGTTGGTAACGATGGTACACGCTGGACACGACTACTTGGTCTATGGTTGGTAACGATGGTACACGCTGGACACGACTGCTTGGTCTATGGTTGGTAATGATGGTACACGCTCGACACGACTACATCGTCTATGGTTGGTAACGATGGTACACGCTGGACACGACTACTTGGTCTATGGTTGGTAACGATGGTACACGCTGGACACGACTGCTTGGTCTATGGTTGGTAATGATGGTACACGCTCGACACGGCTACATCGTCTATGGTTGGTAACGATGGTACACGCTGGACACGACTACTTGGTCTATGGTTGGTAACGATGGTACACGCTGGACACGACTACTTGGTCTATGGTTGGTAACGATGGTACACGCTGGACACGACTACTTGGTCTATGGTTGGTAATGATGGTACACGCTCGACACGACTACATCGTCTATGGTTGGTAACGATGGTACACGCCGGACACGACTATTTGGCCTATGGTTGGTAATGATGGTACACGCTCGACACGACTACTTAGCCTATGGTTGGTAATGATGGTACACGCTGGACACGACTACTTGGTCTATGGTTGGTAACGATGGTACACGCTCGACACGACTACTTGGTCTATGGTTGGTAACGATGGTAAACGCTGGACACGACTACTTGGCCTATGGTTGGTAACGATGGTACACGCTCGACACGACTACTTGGCCCATGGTTGGTAACGATGGTACACGCTGGACACGACTACTTGGTCTACGGTTGGTAACGATGGTACACGCTTGACACGACTACTTGGTCTATGGTTGGTAACGATGGTACACCTGGACACGACTACTTGGTCTATGGTTGGTAACGATGGTACACGCTGGACACGACTACTTGGTCTATGGTTGGTAACGATGGTACACGCTTGACACGACTACTTGGTCTATGGTTGGTAACGATGGTACACCTGGACAGGACTACTTGGTCTATGGTTGGTAACGATGGTACACGCTTGACACGACTATTTGGTCTATGGTTGGTAACGATGGTACACGCTTGACACGACTACTTGGTCTATGGTTGGTAACGATGGTACACGCTCGACACGACTACTTGGTCTATGGTTGGTAACGATGGTACATCTGGACACGACTACTTGGTCTATGGTTGGTAACGATGGTACACGCTGCACACGACTACTTGGTCTGTGGTTGGTAACGATGGTACACGCTGGACACGACTACTTGGTCTATGGTTGGTAACGATGGTACACGCTGGACACGACTACTTGGTCTATGGTTGGTAATATTTATTTTGGTTTATAGACCTGCACCATGGCCTGCACCATGGCTGGATATAAAGTGTGTTGAGGGGCAAGTGTCTCCCAAGCTCATGTAATACTTATCACACTCGCCGGCTTGTGTACGTTCGACGTGCCACTGAAATGTGAACTTGTCGTAGGCAATGAACACAACACTAGTTATGTATAAATCACTTGTATGATTTACAACACCGAGACATGTTGTGAATTGAATCAAGTAAATTTATTTTAATTCATTTACTGTGAGATCATACCCTTGCAATAATTGATTGTAAAAGAAAGAAATAAATTCGAAAAAACAACATAGCAGATATGTCTAATAGGAATGCACCTTAAGCATAGAGAGTGTTTGCAGTTTGGCATGTTTGGTATTGGTTGATTATGCCATATATTAACACACACTTAGTTCCGCCATACATTAACCTACTTAGTCTAATTATTAAAATCGCATATGCACAGTACACCGTCTGCTTCTAAAGCACGCGACCAGGATACAATTTGATAGCTCTAGATAATAAATTAAAATAAAGTAAACAATTCATGGATATATACATTGTACAACTAAAATAAATTGTATTCAAAACAGTTCGTGACATTTCACGATAATAAAAATAGTAATAAAAATAAATCTTAAAATAAAGTTTACAATAAACATTAATA
>JAODUO010000261.1:257500-272500 GCA_025642075.2 Ridgeia piscesae
AAGGGGAAGGGAAGGAGAAGGAGAAGGAGAAGGAGAAGGAGAAGGAGAAGGAGAAGGAGAAGGAGAAGGAGAAGAAGAGGAAGAAGAAGAAGAAGGAAGAAGGAGAAGAAATATTAATAAGACAAAGAATCATTGTTTTTCACCGCCATAGCTATCACGTTCATAGCGTTTTACGTAAAACTGGTTTCAAGACAACGTATTTCTACAATGACCCCATAAGTATCACACTGAAGCGTCTCTTTCCCTCCCATTCATGTATAAAACGAGAGCTTACTGCACCTAATGGACGACAGAACGACGAAGACAACATGTAGTCATTTTGTGACAAAGACGATGTTTTTTGAAATCAAGAACCAAATTGCGCAATGCCTTAGCCCGGTGACATTTCCAGGAAACAAAGAGATACGTTGCACGTCTCACGACCTCCTGGCCGACTCCGTGTATCATTTATTGCGACTTCTCCAAAGTAGATAGATTTATGCACCGCCACCTGCCGAGCTGTGTTAAACGATGGTCTACGAAGAACTGTTAGCGATGTCGTTAGCTTCCCTGAAGGCGATAAAATGTCGGCTTGTAGGCGTTCTCTCATTAGCTACGTCACTGTAAACAAGTTGTGGTCATATTCCCGGAATTGGCGTAAATCGTGAAGAGAATCATGCATGTTTTAGAAGGTCATGTTTTCTGCATGCCAACTTGAATATTTACAATGAACACAACACGTTGCCTGTACGTGTCGTGCGTGTGTGTTATCTGTGGTTCCTATCGGTTCTTTATAATATACTGTTGATTGTGCCGTGTATAGTGTTCGTGTATATATTATCTGTTGTTCCTTCTGCTGCGTAATGTTTGCGTTTGTTACATGTTGTCCGGTGTTGTCTATTACATGTTGTCCGGTGTTGTCTATTACATGTTGTCCGGTGTTGTCTATTACATGTTGTCCGGTGTTGTCTATTACATGTTGTCCGGTGTTGTCTATTACATGTTGTCCGGTGTTGTCTATTACATGTTGTCCGGTGTTGTCTATTACATGTTGTCCGGTGTTGTCTATTACATGTTGTCCGGTGTTGTCTATTACATGTTGTCCGGTGTTGTCTATTACATGTTGTCCGGTGTTGCCTATTACATGTTGTTCGGTGTTGTCTATTACATGTTGTCCGGTGTTGTCTATTACATGTTGTCCGGTGTTGTCTATTACATGTTGTTCGGTGTTGTCTATTACATGTTGTTCGGTGTTGTCTATTACATGTTGTCCGGTGTTGTCTATTACATGTTGTCCGGTGTTGTCTATTACATGTTGTCCGGTGTTGTCTATTACATGTTGTCCGGTGTTGTCTATTACATGTTGTCCGGTGTTGTCTATTACATGTTGTCCGGTGTTGTCTATTACATGTTGTCCGGTGTTGTCTATTACATGTTGTCCGGTGTTGTCTATTACATGTTGTCCGGTGTTGTCTATTACATGTTGTCCGGTGTTGTCTATTACATGTTGTCCGGTGTTGTCTATTACATGTTGTCCGGTGTTGTCTATTACATGTTGTCCGGTGTTGCCTATTACATGTTGTCCGGTGTTGTCTATTACATGTTGTCCGGTGTTGTCTATTACATGTTGTCCGGTGTTGTCTATTACATGTTGTCCGGTGTTGTCTATTACATGTTGTCCGGTGTTGTCTATTACATGTTGTCCGGTGTTGTCTATTACATGTTGTCCGGTGTTGCCTATTACGTGTTGTCCGGTGTTGTCTATTACGTGTTGTCCGGTGTTGTCTATTACATGTTGTCCGGTGTTGTCTATTACGTGTTGTCCGGTGTTGTCTATTACGTGTTGTCCGGTGTTGTCTATTACATGTTGTCCGGTGTTGTCTATTACATGTTGTCCGGTGTTGTCTATTACATGTTGTCCGGTGTTGTCTATTACATGTTGTCCGGTGTTGTCTATTACATGTTGTCCGGTGTTGTCTATTACATGTTGTCCGGTGTTGTCTATTACATGTTGTCCGGTGTTGTCTATTACATGTTGTCCGGTGTTGTCTATTACATGTTGTCGGGTGTTGTCTTTACATGTTGTCCGGTGTTGTCTATTACATGTTGTCCGGTGTTGTCTATTACATGTTGTCCGGTGTTGTCTATTACATGTTGTGCGGTGTTGTCTATTACATGTTGTCCGGTGTTGTCTATTACATGTTGTCCGGTGTTGTCTATTACATGTTGTCCGGTGTTGTCTATTACATGTTGTCCGGTGTTGTCTATTACATGTTGTCCGGTGTTGTCTATTACATGTTGTGCGGTGTTGTCTATTACGTGTTGTCCGGTGTTGTCTATTACATGTTGTCCGGTGTTGTCTATTACATGTTGTCCGGTGTTGTCTATTACATGTTGTCCGGTGTTGTCTATTACATGTTGTCCGGTGTTGCCTATTACATGTTGTCCGGGTGTATTTGTCTATTTTACATGTTGTCCGGTGTTGTCTATTACATGTTGTCCGGTGTTGTCTATTACATGTTGTCCGGTGTTGTCTATTACATGTTGTCCGGTGTTGTCTATTACATGTTGTCCGGTGTTGTCTATTACATGTTGTGCGGTGTTGTCTATTACGTGTTGTCCGGTGTTGTCTATTACATGTTGTCCGGTGTTGTCTATTACATGTTGTCCGGTGTTGCCTATTACATGTTGTCCGGTGTTGTCTATTACATGTTGTCCGGTGTTGTCTATTACATGTTGTCCGGTGTTGTCTATTACATGTTGTCCGGTGTTGTCTATTACAGTGTTGTCCGGTGTTGTCTATTACATGTTGTCCGGTGTTGTCTATTACATGTTGTCCGGTGTTGTCTATTACATGTTGTCCGGTGTTGTCTATTACATGTTGTCCGGTGTTGTCTATTACATGTTGTGCGGTGTTGTCTATTACATGTTGTCCGGTGTTGTCTATTACATGTTGTCCGGTGTTGTCTATTACATGTTGTCCGGTGTTGTCTATTACATGTTGTCCGGTGTTGTCTATTACATGTTGTCCGGTGTTGTCTATTACATGTTGTGCGGTGTTGTCTATTACGTGTTGTCCGGTGTTGTCTATTACATGTTGTCCGGTGTTGTCTATTACATGTTGTCCGGTGTTGTCTATTACATGTTGTCCGGTGTTGTCTATTACATGTTGTCCGGTGTTGTCTAATCGTCTGTCGTACACGCGTGTGTCGCCGCAGGAACAGTCCGGTGTCAGTTGTCACACATGTGTTATCATCTTACGCCGTCAACATTCTGGATGTGGCTGAACAGCAAGAAATAAACTTCTAAGTCCATCAACACATGCATCATAATACAGACGGATTGCTAAAATGTCACCTGAGCGTTTTTAAGAGTATAATATATGCCTTCTAGCTCTAATGATTTTTTTTCGTGATAATATACGTTATTAAATTTAGGTGTTCAGTATTCGATGACTCGCTAAATGCAATGGATGCCACTGATATTGATAATTTTTTATTTTATATCACAGTAAACCTGCTAGAACACAATACCGATTATATCTTAATAATAATAATAATAAGCCGGCCTTTGAGCACGAAACCTGCGAGTATATCAAATCGTCTGAGTACATTTGGGTCACACTTTCGTGACCTCCGTGTACTAAGTGCACATACCACAATGATACAATCTCCTTGACATCACTTTACGACCCGGTGAAACCACAGCCAGTGTGACTCTAGCGGCAGGCACGCGTTAGGAAATCGTGGACATTGTTTCGTTGGAAACTTGTCATTTATTACCCAGTGTTTAGCCTTCGGCTGATTTGTTATTAGACCGCCGCACGAGTTTGCAACACAATGTTATCCGGTTGTTTTAATTATGTAGGCTTACGCAAATTTCCGAAATGTGTGGGTCTGGCAAGTGTGACACGAGAGTCTTTGCCAGTCTTTAGCCGTTGTAGGCAGCATATGATTACATAGCGTTACCATTAACGCTACATTATTAGCATGAAGAAAAACGAAGTTCATTAATCAATTAATTAAAATAACTTGCGCCGTCTCGTGTGTGGATGTGGCATTGTATTGCTTGTGTGATGCTGCTAAGTGGATAGACAATACATGAAATATATTTTGTATTGGGCTCAGTCAACAACTCACGGTATCTATACGAAGTAGTTGATGTCTCAATAGGCCAACATCTAATATAGCACACCTTACGCAAGTTGCCAGCTCTACCGTAAATTAAATTCATTCGATAGCTGTCGAACATTACCGCGGTCAATACTGTTAAAAATATATTCACACACACAATACTACAGTTAGTATATACTGTCTGTAAGGCACTGAACCTGTTTTGCGAGGGACTAGAATTAAACAGGCCCCGCCCGAATCCACCGAGGGACAGGGACAAATTAACGAGTCGACCAGAATAGCTACCAGGCGTGACGTGACGTGACGTGACAGCCGGCGGTGTCAACACCAATTCTGAGAACAGTTTTTATGACAAACCGGGCGTTTTTTAGTCGTATCCTGTGCTGTACTGCCTGTAGTCACACGGTATAAGCACATTGTCACCTTTAATGCATCCGTATTTGTTTCTGTTGTTACATTACGAATGCTATGCAATGTTAGTTGTAGGTGTAGCGTTTAGTGTTGTGACAAGCACATTTTACGTCCGCCGTCCGTCCGTCCGTCCGTCCGTCCGTCCGTCCGTCCGTCCGTCCGTCCGTCCGTCCGTCCGTCCGTCCGTCCGTCCGTCCGTCCGTCCGTCCGTCCGTCCGTCCGTCCGTCCGTCCGTCCGTCCGTCCGTCCGTCCGTCCGTCCGTCCGTCCGTCCGTCCGTCCGTCCGTCCGTCCGTCCGTCCGTCCGTCCGTCCGTCCGTCCGTCCGTCCGTCCGTCCGTCCGTCCGTCCGTCCGTCCGTCCGTCCGTCCGTCCGTCCGTCCGTCCGTCGTCGTCGTCCGTCTCGTCCGTCCGTCCGTCCGTCCGTCCGTCCGTCCGTCCGTCCGTCCGTCCGTCCGTCCGTCCGTCCGTCCGTCCGTCCGTCCGTCCGTCCGTCCGTCCGTCCGTCCGTCCGTCCGTCCGTCCGTCCGTCCGTCCGTCCGTCCGTCCGTCCGTCCGTCCGTCCGTCCGTCCGTCCGTCCGTCCGTCCGTCCGTCCGTCCGTCCGTCCGTCCGTCCGTCCGTCCGTCCGTCCGTCCGTCCGTCCGTCCGTCCGTCCGTCCGTCCGTCCGTCCGTCCGTCCGTCCGTCCGTCCGTCCGTCCGTCCGTCCGTCCGTCCGTCCGTCCGTCCGTCCGAACGCCCAATATATACGTGTACTTACACTCATGCTAGGTTAATAATTGTCCTAGCACTTGTTCAGATCAATGATTATCATACATTACATGGCCGTTACACAAGTTATTCAACGTGTATATTGAACTATATCATTCAGAATTTATTTAAACGTTCAATTTTGAATAATAACATTACATAACTTTTTTAATTACTTGCAACAATACGGTTTTTCTTTGCATTATCGCTGTGATATGACCATGAACATTTAACCTTTTGTTGACCGCAAATTGCTAAAATAATCCCCAAAACGGATTGCTGATAGGAAGTTTAGCTAAAAACCTGGCATCTCTTGCGATTCTAAGAATACTGGTTCAAAACATATTTTTCTATTGACGCCGGCAGCCATCATGGCGGCCACTTTGGATATTTCGAATTGTTCAAGGATATCCTCTTGATATTCGCTTGATGTTCGCTATGGAGACAATAAGGATGTAGAATCCAGCAAGAAAAAAACTAGATAGGTCGGTGCAGGCTATACTTGTGTGGCGACCTGACTACATGTAAACACCTTGTGTCAACCATGTCAAACGTGTCTTCAACCTAACCCTAAACCTATTCTTGACTCATTGTCACTGGCTGCGATATTCACCGCATCAGACGTGACGTGACGTGAGGCACAGTAGGGACAGTGTCGCTATGTGCGGAGACGACGGTGTGGTTTTGTCGTTGCTGTGCTGTGACATGTACACACAATTTCCGACTCGTTCCATATACGATATATAAATAATGCTTTCGTTATAATGTTAATGACGATGATGACGATAATTGTGATAATAATGATGAATGTGACGATAATGGTAATGATAATATAATAATAATAATAATGACAGTAATAATAATAATAACAACAACAACAACAACAACAATAACAACAATAACAACAATAACACTAATAACGTGTGTTGCACCAGTCGTGTGAAGATCTTATGTCAGTAACGAACACTATATTTTTTAATCCGATTGTTTCTATGAGCTACCAAGTTTTGTAATTTGTATTAAACAAAATGAAACATTTACAAAAACGCTTTAATTATGCTGCAACAAAGAGCATTATTCAGCCATGTAGCAACATAAACATAGCGCAGTTCAATAACAAATGTGATCTTTGCTGGCTTTCATATTGGTGCTTCATTATTTATAAAGATGGTCATTAACGATTGTTAGGCATATCCTTTGAAATGACACTTCATCAATATTAATCAATGTGTCATGCGAACATAATACATTTATGAAATATCAGATATCGACAAAGGTCTGTTAGTGCAATGGCACCTTTTAAAAAAGGTCGTCAACAACCCGGAAACCCGTCAATTCGGAGCCGGATAATACGAACAATCGTTAACCTGGACCCCGATCATTTAGAAAACTCAACATCAGTACATCATTTCACGGGAACGGTTGGCTCCAGGGCCAATGTGCTTCATTGTAGTAGGTGCGTAATTCGTATAATTTTGAACAAATCGTTAATGCGGATGTCGCTTATCGATGTTCCACCGTATTTAAAATTAGTCTGTATTTGTTCAAAATACCAAGTTGAAATGGCACAGAAAATGCAAAACATTTTGGTTTAATTAGCACTGCGAGTACTTGCTTAATCATGCTGCAGTTAGTTGTATTTTAATACATAAGGGGAAACAAACACTATTTCACATACACGGTCCGCCTGCACGTATTGTTGTGGGTCGGAGCATCGAATCCTGCCAAATGTGCCCTACGCTGCAGTATCGGCCTCCTTTTCGCTGATTGGCTGCACGAAGACTAAAAACAACCCCGGGGTTTTCCCGCCGTGTGCGCGGCTCTCACAGGTACTGACAGGTGCTGACAGGTGCTGGTGGTTATGGCTGGCTCACGTTGTGTTGGCTGACGTGTTGGCAGACTTAATGCGTGAGTCTGGTTTGGGTAAATGGTGACCAGGTGTCGACTTGTGCTATATAAACAGACTTGCTCTAGCGGCTGCGCACACAAGTGTCTGTTGGTCATCTGCAAAGTTTACACAGTTCAACGCTACGGTTGGATCAGTGACGACTCATTTTGAATTGCAAATCGGGTGTTTGTTTATTTACAACGCCACACACCACGGTATTTTAATAGGCGTAGTTATACAACAGTGAGTGTTGAAGTTATACAACAGTGAGTGTTGAAGTTATACAACAGTGAGTGTTGAAGTTATACAACAGTGAGTGTTGAAGTTATACAACAGAGAGTGTTGAAGTTATACCACAGTGAGTGTTGAAGTTATACAACAGTGAGTGTTGAAGTTATACAACAGTGAGCGTTGAAGTTATACAACAGTGAGCGTTGAAGATATACAACAGTGAGCGTTGAAGATATACAACAGTGAGCGTTGAAGATATACAACAGTGAGCGTTGAAGATATACAACAGTGAGCGTTGAAGATATACAACAGTGAGCGTTGAAGTTGCCAAGACCCAGTGGAGCCGCGCAAGAGACTAATAACACACAATGGTTGTGGTTGAACAAACCATCCTCCAGAACACCTACTGCTCCTGCTGCAATCGTCGTTTCAACCGTCTCGTCACGCCACGCCACGTCAACGCTGCAGTTCCGCTGTCATCTGTCGGCCAAGACAAGATGGAAAAAGTACGACACGAGGACAGCGTCGATGGACCAAACTGGACGTCAGCGGTGCGACCAGATGTAAGGCTGGCCAGTCGTGTCCACTTCGTAACGTGTCGTAGTTGCAAATCTCGTCACAGAAACCCACCGAGCGACTACCTGTGAGTTGTACTTGTGTCATATGAATTGTGTAGATTCAGTAGTTACGGATAAGACGGGATATCATCTTTGGATCTAGCACTTGATGCAGAGGCAGCGGCGACGACATTCGCTATACATCCGTTGGGGCTATCTGACATTTTAGTAATAATAATAATAATAAATAATATAGAGCAAGGGTTCGCTTAAAGAAATAGTCGTGATGCTTAAATCGAATGTTTTAGTAACACCTCACCGAGTTACCCAACTATGCTGGGGGAAAAGGCATCACGGCGCTAAAACAACTTAGAAAATTGCTTTACATTATTTCAATCTATCCCAGAAATATGTTCCGTGCTCACGCACTAGGCGCAACAAAATGCTAATATGTGATATACTTCACGACCAACATTTTGATATGTTGAGCCTCCAATGTTTCCTAAACAACCGACCGAATTTAGAAAAAGTTTAAATCTACGAACAATCCCTATAATATGTGTGTATGTATGCTTGTATCAACGTACTAACGAAATTGATGTACTTTCAACAAATTCTATACCTACTTGGGGTCAATAAATATTATGGTTATGGTTATAATTATGGGCTTGATAGATGAAGTGCAAACATTCAGCTTGATATATGCAAAACTGACAGAGATGTGGGTCCATAGACGTATTGCACAGATAAACATTGTTTTATAAATATAGACTACATAGCGCCTGTACAGGTTTTTTGTCCTGTTGAGTTTGTATAAATAGAAACGATTAACCATTGACAGAACAGATCAGATTGGGCATCAGTCCGATCTTATCTGTTCACCTATATAATGTTTCACTTGAAGTGAATATCTGTTCTGTTGTATATAATTATGCTTGGCAAACTGCCATATGGTGTGAGACCGGTATTGATTGCACGGTATATCGAAAACACACTCTGTGTGCATTTCAGTTGGCATTATACTCACTCATGGAGACGCGCATATAGCGAACTAGAAATAATTTTGAAATAATATATTTTTACCTTATTCCACAATGGTTTACCTTAGCTGAGCTATGACGAACATATCTAACATTCAATGTTGTCCATATGTGCCAGGTATACGGAGAAGAAAACGAATGACGTCATTGAATATGGAGCTCTGTTGCGGTTGATGGGCGATATGTTCCAACACCGGTACAGCAACGACCATCGCTGATGAACGGCTCAGTTCAAAAGATCTTCGCTGACGAACCTCAAGTCAACCGCTGACGAACCGCGCACTTCATAAATCCACCGCTGACGGACCACAAAGTTCACAAGTCCAGCGCTGACGGACCACAAAGTTCACAAGTCCAATGCGTACGGATCACAAAGTTCACAAGTTGTGGCAATCCTGTCGATTTGTCGAGCACTCCGGTTTCCGAAGAGTTTGATTTAAACAATATTCTGGGTAATTGAAATAAATGAGCAGATCCTATCATTTCGGAAAACAAAGATATATCCAGGTTTAACACCGCGCCAACCATAACATTATGCGAATTAATTCAGGATCGTATTGTTGTATTGATATTTTTTTATTTTGGGCACAATCATCACTATTTCTGGCTACGCTGTATGACAAAAGTTATACTCAAATGATACAATATCATGTATAATACTACTACTACTACTACTACTACTACTACTACTACTACTACTACTACTACTACTACTACTACTACTACTACTACTACTACTACTACTACTACTACTAATTCTACTACTACTACTACTACTGCTACTGCTGCTGCTGCTGCTGCTGCTGCTGCTGCTGCTGCTGCTGCTGCTGCTGCTGCTGCTGCTGCTGCTGCTACTACTACTACTACTACTACTACTACTACTACTACTACTACTACTACTACTACTACTACTACTACTACTACTACTACTACTACTACTACTACTACTACTACTACTACTACTACTAATAATAATAATAATAATAATAATAATAATAATATTTAAATATCAATTCCCATTTAACTTAGTAGTTGGAAATAACCATAGGCATATAACCATGCGGAAGTGACAGACAGGCCGGTCACGACGAATCGACAAGTGGTTTGACGCGTGTCCCGTGACATTGTCGTGTATTGGTGACGCTAGCGGTATGACGCGATGAATATACTAGCACATGTACTGTGATCTGGCCAACACCACGTGTACAAGTCTCCGTAGATTACCCTGGGGTCGTGTCTGCCGGACTAGGAAGACGTCAGTCGATGACGAGTGAAATAAATCACATGACACGTATCCAGGCTGTGATATCGGCTGCGACGTCAGCATGATTGTCCAGTGAATGTTAGTCATCGCCTTATGACGTCATATTGATATGTTGTTGAGAAGGGAATGAATTAATTAAATGATCACGTTTTGGGAAGAAAAAAGCACACGCAAGCTCACGCGCATACGCATGACCACTTACAGCATAAACACACACATACGTCTTTACATGTATATGTATATATTATTATATATATTATTGTATATATTATACTAATTAATTCAACTTATTTGTTTGTATTTATATAAATTATTATTATAAATTAATATAATATATATATATATATATATATATATATATATATATATATATATATATATATATTAATTTATTATTTCTTTATGACGATCTCACAATGTATAACTTTTATATCATAATATTGTAATTATAAATCGTATTCTACATTTAATTTATTTACTATAATGTATATATATATATATATATATATATATATATATATATATATATAATGATTTTATTTCGTATATATCAGTCGTGTATACTATGTATTTGTATTTTGTTTAAATATTCATGTAATTTATAAATATATAATTAGTTATTCACTATAATTTATATAATACAGTGTATTATATATATATATATATATATATATATATATATATATATATATATATATATATATATATATATATATATATATATATATGGAATTATGTATAATATGGTAAGAAATATAGTCGTGAATTAGAAAATGCATTTGTAATTGATTCATTTATTCAACTATTTATTCACGGTCTCAGGTCTTACAGTGTTACTGTCGATATATCTAGGTGTCTATAAGCAATGTGGGTTTATGTTAAATAAAATGTAATAACATTATTTATTTATTGCATTCTTTTATTTTTTCTTATACATTGCATCGATATAACCGCTTATAATTAATGGCGTCCTCCAGTACCGGAATCCATGTCAAAAAGATAGGCAATTTAATTGATATATAATAGTACATTTCTAACGGCTTATGTGTATATATATATACATTGGCCGCATGGTTTCCGGGTGTGTTTGAAATTATTTTACTCGTAAAAACAATTATCATCAAAACAAAGTTATCAAAACATTTTATTTTGTCATCATAATTCATGTTCTTCGCATGAGTAAAACAATTTCACACACACGACGAGCACGGTGCTACCGGCAATTCAATGTGTACTAATATCTATACATTAAAAACGATGTAGGCGTCTATACCCACACACCCCACGCCCACACTGTGATGGCAATGAATCCTAACTATTGTAATACTAACTTGTCCTTTCAAATCAATATTTAAAAAAATATATATAAAATCGCGGTCGGAAATTGACTCCCGGAGTTCGTGACCGATAGACACGTGTGCACGCCTCGTTGCTACAATCATAAAGTGAGCGAACGGGTAAACATATAGTACCAAACTGAACACTAGATGGCAGTGTGCGCAATGAATACCGTTTGGTGCGAATTTGCGAGTCACTCATTTATGTATCAATCTTGACATTAACAAAGTGTAAGCACATTGTGTCATAAAGGTCGTGAACGCTTTAGGAGTATGGGTATTGTTTACTAGTTATAACAGTTTGATAAGTACCTACCTCTGAACGCGTGACCCTGTAAAGGGTATTTTAAACCCATAAGTAAACACCACGATATTACCACCCCGTAAACTATACAATTGTTCGCGGCTCGTTAGACCGTTAGCTTTGCGCAGTGGCAGTACCATAGCCAATGAGGTTTATCCGAGGCGTGGTTATTGCTAGTTGAAAACTATACCCAATACCCCGCACTGAGGACCTGAAATATGGTCCTATGTGCAATTTTTGACTGCTCCTACGGGAGCAAAAATGAACAAAAGTTAATTAATCATAGATGCAATCCTACTTGAATTGGGCACGCTTTGTTATTACAAATCCTAAATTCGAAACGAGAAATGCATTTCACAAATATCCAGACCGGCCTTTAATACTTTTTATATTCTTCAAAATCCACCGCTTGATGATGTCTAGTATGTATTTGTGGGACGATCAACTTTTTTCGTTCTTTATATATATATATATATATATATATATATATATATATATATAGCTTTTATCAATGGGACGAACAAATTGATCGTATATAGGGAGATGGGGAATACATAGTATAAAATGGTTGTTCGCTCCTTAGTAAAGGGAGCTACAAGAAAGAACTGTAATAGTATATCATATAACTGCCACGTTTGGCTCACTTCATTCCGCAATGTCTCTCTCTCTCTCTCTCTCTCTCTCTCTCTCTCTCTCTCTCTCTCTCTCTCTCTCTCTCTCTCTCTCTCTCTCTCTCTCTCTCTCTCTCTCTCTCTCTCTCTCTCTCTCTCTCTCTCTCTCTCTCTCTCTCTCTCTCTCTCTCTCTCTCTCTCTCTCTCTCTCTCTCTCTCTCTCTCTCTCTCTCTCTCTCTCTCTCTCTCTCTCTCTCTCTCTCTCTCTCTCTCTCTCTCTCTCTCTCTCCTCTCTCTCTCTTCTCTCTCTCTCTCTCTCTCTCTCTCTCTCTCTCTCTCTCTCTCTCTCTCTCTCTCTCTCTCTCTCTCTCTCTCTCTCTCTCTCTCTCTCTCTCTCTCTCTCTCTCTCTCTCTCTCTCTCTCTCTCTCTCTCTCTCTCTCTCTCTCTCTCTCTCTCTCTCTCTCTCTCTCTCTCTCTCTCTCTCTCTCTCTCTCTCTCTCTCTCTCTCTCTCTTCTATATATATATATATATATATATACTATTATATAAGCAACCTTCTCCCTCCGTTAGTCACTCCGCCTCTCTTAATGCTGCCTTTGATTTTTACACACGGCGCAGGCTTATACCGACATCGTGCTGTTATTCGCCAGTGATCTCATCTTTGGAAATTCTCAACTACGGAAATAGATCCTTCGAGTAAGAACAGCCTACCGACAAAAATCAATAGTATTACTAACAGCGAGGGTAAATCGGTGCTTTAAACAAATGCGTGTCATCGACGTAACAAATGCGCTGGAATCAGGTCAGCGCCTAATACGGCAGCTTCAGAAGCGATCGTGATGAATATTAAAGGCGTTCTAATAATAATATTCACCCTTGACGAGGGTTGAGCTTTGGCCGCATGACACACAAACATTTATTTGTTTATTGTTGACTAATATTTGCGTTGCGTGGCACCGAATTGGCCTTTAGGTCAGCATTCGTTTAAACAATCACCACAGTTTAAGAATAATATTAATAGTCATTGACTCATCGGCTGAATTCATTGTCAATTGAGGGATATGACAACGAGGAATTAGTAGGTATGCGTGTAACTGGTTTAATTATATCTTACGGTGTCATTAGAACATTGCATTAATGGGAGATACATACTCAGTCTATTGTACAATGGTAAGTCATGCGCAATGCGTTTCCTGTTGGCAGTATCGGCTATTCGGTCTGTTAACGAACCGTGAACATTGCCTATTGTTAACAACGAAAAATCCTTTCAAAAAAGCGTTTTAATTACGTTTTTCCATTAGAGCAATTGAATACGTTTCGGTGACTCGATATCGGCATCTCGTAGTCTTTGTCAATGACATGGCGTAGAGTAACACGACCTCTGTTGCACAGTTAAATCTAGGCCAAAGTGCGGTGTGGTTGACAACGTCCGCACTCGTTGAAACTGGACTGATTACGAGAATCCGTGTTTGTGTCACACCGGAGTACATGAAGGGTAAACGACAGCGGATAGCTAATTGAGCTATTAATAGGGACTGTCAATAGGATGTGAGTAGTTAATTGGAGTGGGGCCCTTTATGGGGTGCACCTCTGACTGCCCCTTCCTTCCGGTACACCTCCGTTGAACCCCCAACTGCACATCCTATTATTGCCCATTGAGCTACCAACCAGTGCAATACTCCCAATATGCGTCTAACGGCACCCTGTTGTTTATGCACCCAGCCGTTTGATATGGTATCATCAATCACAAATTTGCTTCAGCGGGGTTGGGATGGTGGCATCGTTTGTTACCCTAAATCTAACCCCGAACCTATAGCCCTGATATTGAGCTAAGCTATTACATAGATTAGCAATAGTTGTCAAACGAATAGTACACATACACTTATTATATAAACCTCACTATCGGTCATGCCTCGTTTAATTACAAGGCACAATTCCCGGATGTCGACGGGTACTTCCGGTACGGTCTTATCCTCGCCCCGTGACACCGGACTGTACCAAACTGTACCAAACTGTACCGCGTCAACCTGAACTCGTTGGACTCCCGCACTTTCCTGCACTGCGATGTCCAGTGATGATGTTGCGTTGTTTATTTATGGTAATGACTGTGCGCGTTATCAACTCACTGCGAAGTTTATCGCGTAACCCGTGGCGCTGAAAGTGTAACTACTGAACACAGTTCACAGCGAGTTACCAGAGAGAGACACCAACGAGAAACCAATTACGTCAATGAGACAATCATAAGTATCGGCTTATGATTTTCTCACACAAGGTGCCACCGATTAAAAGTCAGGAATAATTAAGGGCAACGGCGCACATATTTCATGCTTTATTTTCATAGTAAGCTTAGGCTATTTTTTTAGTTTCATGGCGCTAACGCACGCACGTACGTACGCAAACACACACACGCGCGCGCGCACCCCATCACACTCTTGCACCCACTCTCTCCTTTTTTCTCACTTTCTCTCTCTCCCCCCTCCCCCTCTCTCCCTCTA
>JAODUO010000261.1:277500-282500 GCA_025642075.2 Ridgeia piscesae
ACTGAGGACCTGAAATATGGTCCTATGTGCAATTTTTGACTGCTCCTATGGGAGCAAAAATGAACAAAAAGAAAATCCTATAGTTTATTTATATGTTTGGCGCCACCTGGATCATATCGTACTGATCAATATCGCGCAGTACGTTATCTGTCTACATTGCGTTTCCCGATTAACAACACGATTTTCACAGCTGAGCAAAACAAGAGAATTGCTGCACATTGGCCTGGTAATATCACGGCTTAACCCATTAAGCGATGTTGTGGGATATCTATAAAGTACGTCACCCCGCACTGACACGTGTTTCGACTATATCTCGGAGTGGGTCCACGCGGGGGGCACACTATATTACATGCGCCACATTCACGTTCCGGGCCGTTGGATTTACGCAAATGGATGGTTGTGTTCATGGGTATTAACAATTGGATCCAAATCAGTAGTGTATGAGTTATATCACGGGGTTATGTTATAGTCCGTAGGATATGATAAGTTTTTTTGTGTGGTTCCAATAGACAGCACACGCAAGTGACGTCATTGTGGTGGACAGTGAATCACCTTGTCAATAAACCAGACCTGCACGTGTCATCTACTAATTGGGTGTAACCAACCACATAAACCCCAGACATTTTCAGTGGCAAGTCAAAACACCAACAGTCAGTAAATATGGGTTAATGTCAGTTGTTACTTAGTTAATTAATTAACTTATTTTAATAATTTATTGAATCAATTCTATGAAAACTTAAATTAATTTAATGTAATTTATTAAACTTCCGGCAGATGTTATATTGAAATATCTAAAATCAATTTAATTGTTTAAAAATGTAAAAAGGCAAAACAAAGTTTAAACATGTAAGGCAAATTTAAGCTTTATGTCCAAGCTAAATGCAATTTAATTGATTAACTTTTCAAGTCAAATGTCACGTGCCTGATAACCATAATATTTAACCATAATATTTATTGACCCCAAGTAGGTATAGAATTTGTTGAAAGTACATCAATTTCGTTAGTACATTTATGCCAGCATACATACACACATATTATATCATGTTCACATACTATTATCAGTCTATACGTTAAGGCTTACAATACATACAAATGTGTGTACTTATAGTAATTCTGATTGTACCAAAATAAAAACCCACAATCATATAACATTTACTAACTGGGGTCGGTAGCTCCTATTAAGACAATAATGTCGCTGTCATAGGATAAAACCCTCGATCAATGCACGAGCGCGATTTACTTCCCACATGATGAACTTCATGGAAAGTCTATGAATATATTGGTTTACAGCTAATCTCCCGAAAAATCATATAAATGTAACGACGTCAGTGATTCCTTCTGGTTTGTTTAATAAGCGCGCCGATGTGTTAAATGTAAATCCTTTAAATATCGTAGCATTTAATTACCTTGTAACAGAGAAAACATTACCTATAGGGTCGCCAATTTTAACCTGGTAATTTATTTACACACAGTATGATACAGGCGCCACATACACGGTCCGGGCCGTTGGATTTGTGCAAATTGATGGTTGTTTTCGTCAGTATTAACAGCTGAACACGTTCAGATATCACACAAATTGGACATAAGTGAGGTTTTATAAACATATTTAGTCATTAACGACTGTGCTACCGTTTTCTCTCTACCGTGATCACTGGACATAATAATTAATTTCGAAACATCGGTGTGTGGAAGGTCGCTTATCACATACACACATGGTTTACACAAATAAAATAAACGAACACGTTTGGCAACTCTGTGACAATCGCATTATTAATTCATATGTGAGTAATTTAATTTCACGTGGACCGGAACGAAACGTGAACAGCACAGCTATGCAAATATCCAGAAACCAGCTATATTTGTTTTCACGCAGCTTATTTTCTGGCCTGGCGTGTTGCAATTCTATTTCAAACAACCTGTATACGTCATACAGGACCCTTGTGTTTCGCCTGAGGCAAGATGAGTAATTAGGGAAATGACTCAGCAGTCAACAGTCAGAGTTGACAACAACACATAGCTGTCTTTCCTATCTCTCTCTCTCTCTCTCTCTCTCTCTCTCTCTCTCTCTCTCTCTCTCTCTCTCTCTCTCTCTCTCTCTCTCTCTCTCTCTCTCTCTCTCTCTCTCTCTCTCTCTCTCTCTCTCTCTCTCTCTCTCTCTCTCTCTCTCTCTCTCTCTCTCTCTCTCTCTCTCTCTCTCTCTCTCTCTCTCTCTCTCTCTCTCTCTCTCTCTCTCTCTCTCTCTCTCTCTCTCTCTCTCTCTCTCTCTCTCTCTCTCTCTCTCTCTCTCTCTCTCTCTCTCTCTCTCTCTCTCTCTCTCTCTCTCTCTCTCCTCTCTCTCTCTCTCTCTCTCTCCCTCCCTCCTCCCTCCCCCCTCCCCTCCCTCCCTCCTCCTCCCTCTCTCCCTCCTCCCCCTCTCTCTCTCCCTCTCTCTCCTCTCTCTCTCTCTCTCTCTCTCTCTCTCCCTCCCTCCCTCCCTCCCCTCCCTTCCTCCCTCCCTCCCTCCCTCCCTCCCTCTCTCCTCCTCTCTCTCTCTCTCTCTCTCTCTCTCTCTCCTCTGTCTCTCTCTATCTCTCTCTCCCTCCCTCCCTCCCTATCTCTCTCTCTCTCTCTCTCCCTCTCTCTCTCTCTCTCTCTCTCCACTCTCCCTCTCCTCTCTCTCTCGCTCTCTCTCTCCCTCGCTCCCTCCCTCCCTCCCTCCCTCCCTCCCTCCCTCCCTCCCTCCCTCCCTCCTCCTTCCTTCCTTCCTTCCTTCCATCCCTCCCTCCTCTCTCTCTCTCTCTCTCTCTCTCTCTCTCTCACTCTCTCTCTCTAACGTCACGTCACGTTGGTCCACAAACCAGAACAATGTACTGGTAAAGATAATAATAGCATCGTTTATATTGTGTTTTGACAGAAACAAACCGCAAACAGGATACACAACTAGGGTAGTAGTAAGAACAGTTCTGGTATCTTTTATTTGTCTTGACATGACAACACTGCAGGTGTGGTGAAAAAATCGGTTAGAAATTAACTATGGCGAGATATTTGTCATCTTGACGTATAGTCACAAAAGAACCACTGAATTATTTGTACACAATTTTCCTGACTAAATGAGTCAAACACGCTTTGACACTCTTTAGAGGAACTATACATGCTGCGCCAGCGCTTCAAAGTTTGTTTAATGTAAGTGTATAAGTTATAAAAGTACACATAACATGCTGACACATCATGGTGTATACACATAACCATTGTGTATGAATTGATATTAAAAAATTGTTTCCCTAAATGCCTGTCAAACCACGCTGAGATCATCAGAAATAAATAAATACATAAATAAATGAGTAAATAAATAAATAACAAATAAATATCACATAATAATACTACACTGTAAACCTTACAATTAATACAACAATCAAACCACACCTACATTCAAACATAGAACTTAAATTACGTGCATTTTTAATCGATCACAGCCAGCGATGATGTATAATAATTGCTATGCGTCTTCGTATCTATGCAACTTTTCCTGGTCACATAACGATGACTAAGCTTCGCTAAACATTTGTCATTCCTATGACGGTGCCTGTGTAAATCTGACTTATATCCCATACGTCATATATTCACACATTTTGCAGTATCCATAGCAATCAACGCCCATCAAACCACAATGTTCTGATATCAGTCGTACCGTGTCGGTTTCGATTGCCCTGAGTGTTACTTCCGCACCGATGACGTCGGTGATTGCCAACAGTACCGCGAGATGGCGCGTGCGGCACGGCACACCTTGGCCCATTTGCTGAGTGATTACGCTGCTGATCTATAACGGGATCAGCGACTTCGTCAGCGAAAGACTTGCAGTAACGGCGACTTGTGAACTGTGTTGCCCGTCTGCGGTGCATTGTGAACGGCGTCGCCCGTCTGCGGTGGTGGACTAGTGAACTGCCCGGTATCTTTGCGGTGGACTTGTGAACTAAGTCGTTCGTCAGCGGTGGTCCGGGCTGTATCGGTGTTGGAACATATCCCCCATCAATCGTAGTAGTGCTCCGTATACCAGGACGTTGTCTGTCTTTTCTTCAGTGTACCTGGTAGACAGAAAGACAATGGACAATTAACGACTATTTTCAAGTTACTTCATCCAAGGCAGAGTACAGCGTAACAATTGGAACCTGCATCCGATAAGAGGACATTTTATTAATTAAAAGTTTCAAATATTTATGCGATCGCCAAAATTGTCCTGCAACCGACCAGTTGGCAAAAGAGTAACTGGCGTGTTATAATCATTATCACCTGTGACGTATTTGTGGCTTATGGAACTTTACTAGTCCCGTCTAATCCAGCTGAACGGAATGTTTGCCGAGGCTAATGTTGTCGCATGTGATATTATTAGTGTAGGGAAGGACACACGACAGTTGAAGGAAGGTAATACGTGTTTATTATACTATATAGATATATCGACATATATATATATATATATATATATATATATATATATATATATATATATATATATATATATATATATATATATATATATATTATATAATCTACTGTTACACAACAATTACGATTTGTTTACGACAGGCAATAACGTGCAGCTGGCATGTTGCACTCAGCTGCATTTGAAACGATTGTAAGATATGGATTTATAATGTAGTGCGTAGTGTCCATATTGATTACACATTACCAATATAAGAGAAACATCAGTTTTCAATACAAGTTACACGACTTTGGTCTTATCACCGTGGAGTTGTCAGTGTCGGGTCACATTTAGGAGTTTGGACCCCTGCATGCATGGACCCCTGCATGCGAACATGTTTCTTATTTGACGAGTATGCTGGTATTACAAGAGACCTTGCGATAGCGGACACTTGCTCACCAAATCACTGTCAGGGTACATGTCGTCATCGGTGATTCTTTTACGTCCCAAACTGAAACGGGACTGACATTAACGTGATTGTCTGATTCACGAGGGATACACAGTCTCCAGTGTTGAAAACCAAACGTTTACATCATATAATTAT
>JAODUO010000261.1:287500-295000 GCA_025642075.2 Ridgeia piscesae
CATCAACACACTGGAATTTGTGTATCGATAATACTGCGTGACTTGGTCGCACCATGTATAACTGTATGAATTGGTGTATCTTTGAGTTGTCAACTAAAGCTACTGCCACACGCACACGCACACGCACACGCACACGCACACGCACACGCACACGCACACGCACACGCACACGCACACGCACACGCACACGCACACGCACACGCACACGCACACGCACACGCACACGTTTGATGAGAACATTAGAAGTTAATCTGGTAAATGAACATAATATACAACAATAGACAGTGAGTCATATTAACACGTGTCTGTCACCAGAGTCACTTGTATATGGCCTATTTACAGTAGCTGCTAATTCAGTGTCTATAAGTGTCTCTCAAGTGGTACTATTAATATGATTTCCGATTTACTTCCTATTGTATTTTAACGTACTTATTTTGTTTTGATGTAATGTGTATCAATTTTATTGTAATGTTTATCAATTTACTATGACATATTTCACGTTTGTAACGCCTTTGGGCGAGTGCTATACTGGATACATGTCGTGTAATTAATGCTTATATCATTTTTTTTATTACTATTAAATACCACTGTACCTAGACTTACACAACCGTACTTGTATCGTCACGTCACGCGTGGCTGCACAGCTCTCGCTCATGCCTTCTGTATGTTGCAGCACCAATAACCGCGGATAATAGTCTAATGAATCACCAGCAGTAAACTATGCCAAATAAGGCCTGTATCGATCGGTCGACGTGCCTGGCCTCTCGACATCAACACACTGGAATTTGTGTATCGATAATGCTGCGTGACTTGGTCGCACCATGTATAACTGTATGGATTGGTGTGCCCTTGAGTTGTCAACTAAAGCTACTGCCAACCCCCCCCCACCCCCACCCCGCTGTCAACGACAGTCAATATTATGACACCGCTCGCGTTATTCATCACGGTCGTGAGAGCGGCTGTGACCTGAATCTGGTTTGTTTGTTTGTTTACAACGATTACTTGCCTTTTGATGCACTAATTTACACCGTCCATTAGCAACACTATTGATTTTCGGGGCTCGGGTGGCTGTTCTTACGTTGCATGGCAAACTACGCAGTTGGGAAATTCCGGCAATGAGATCACAGCTGAAGGTCAACGCCAAAGAAAACAGAACGTTGTTCTGTGTGCTTCCATCGGGAGCTCGTTACGGCACTCGGCGCACAAATTAATTGGTCGATAAAGAACATAGAAATCGTTCGTACTGCACCCAAGGCAACACAGTCGTTATTTGTTATTCATGTACATAACATTGCGTCTCGCCAATACAATACGGCAATGCAATTTATATATTCTACATATCGGTGTTATAAAGTTTGCGGATTAAAAATATATTGATGAATTATATATCTTTTTGAAAGAGCTAGATCAGTCGCTGTCGATCCAGGGGATCAAAATATGTTCCCTGATGTAGCATCTGGTTTTGAGAAATTAACAAGTCACGGTTAAATATTTAACAACAATAGACGTTTATTTTCTTGTTTGATATTGCTGTGCGATAGTTTGGATGTAATGTCATCACAAAAACATGGACATCCACTTAAAATTACAGCGACCTTATTGAATGAAACCAACCAGCCAGACAGTACTCGTCGCCTGATTATCCAATGCGACAAACGACATACACCGAGGAGACACCGGCAGATAACATTACGTCGCCGAGTGTTATCGATAAGTCGATTTAGCACTCCTTGTTCACTGTTCAGTTGGTTTTAATACAATGTGTTAATCAGATCTGATTAATTCTCGTGATAACCCGTCGCAAAGCACCGGGAGCGAACGCAGGGAACAAGACGCTTCCATGCCTTGGTCAAATTAAAAATCTATCTATAATAATTTGAGGCAAATACACTCGTTAAAAGATTGTAACGGTAACTTAAAGATGCACGCACATAATTAGAACATCACTTTTTCACAAAGTGTCATGGATAGCATATTATATCTAATTTCGAAAATGCTATTGTGTTATGTTGTGTATGTAATAATGTTCCATTTTAATTCTGCAGAATATTAAACTTACAGCGCGGCAGTAGTTAGACGTAACGACTCACAGCAGGGTGTGGCGCAGTCCCTTGTTGCAATCATTGCACACGGAGGCGAGAATGGAGAAAGAAACCTATTAGAATGCGCTGGGAAGATTGTGTAAGGAGATATTCCGTTTTGGGGGGAGGGGTGTTAGAGGGGTTGGCATGTGACTGGAGAATGAGAATAGTGGGAGACGGAGAGGGTTGGTCGATATAACAGAACAAGAGAAGCGAGGAACAACAACCAGGAGCTAAGCCTGACGTGACCCTGACACTCGGGGAATGCTAAGAGCAGCTACGGACCGCTATAGTCGCTGTTAGGTATTTCTTATATCCAACAACGAGACGCGAAAGCTCGGGGCTGTGCAGATTTGAGATTTAGTAAATCGTTTGTTATAGATAGATGGATTTATTCAATATAAAATGTAAGCTTGTACATACATAAAAGTACATATGGATAACACAGGTAAATGCGAGCATTTGTTTCCATTGTCGTTCTTGGACAAAGACAGACATATACATGGCATATCTATTACTAGAATATGATAAAATAACAGACCAAACACATAATATCTTCCCCAATCACGTGACGTCAGTTATTGGAATGCAGCGTTACTAGCTTACATGTAACAAACGTAAATTGTTTATGCATGTTTACATGCTATTGCTATTTACGATGTACTTGGAGTACATACACGAGTTATTAATAACATCGCCAACAAAGCGAGGTGAATGTTCAATGACTTGTTTATCGTCGTATGATGTAATTGTCCTTTATTGTAGTTCTTACACATTGTCATTTCACTATAACAATGTATGCCTCGGGCTGACTACATACCTGAGATTGTGGCCACACGTGGCCGATTTGGCTCGTGCCTCAAGTCCTAACCACATAAATCTTAACAATGTGAAGACTTGCGTTTCTTTCATAAGCGACTTAATTAGCTACCCGAGCGTTATGGTTCCTGGTACATTGTCAAGGCACCCAGTGACACGCACTAGGTGCACGTCAAAGTGCACGGTTTATATAGTCAAAGATGTTCTAACTTACTTGATTGATGAAACTCTAACCTGCTTTCCTGCCAATTCCCGGTTTTCACGGGTGGGGCTGAGCTTGGTACCCTTTCCCGATTTCAGTTTTAACATTCCAACAGAACATACCCGACGCGGCTTCGTCCGAATAGGTTTGTCTGGATTGGATGGTACAAGAGGGATACTGGTCGGGTCTAGGCTATACGCAGATCTGGCCAAATTGTGTGGCTTAATGTATGTGTAAATGGTTATACTTTGAAAAGAAGTCTCTCTTATCATTATTATTGTTGCTATTACTACTTTTTAATAAATAATTTAGTTTAATATAAACAGTCACCTTTTCGTATTCGACAATAATATATATTTTGCAGGAAACATCTGTAATAACTGTGGCATTACTTTTAAATCCATCGTTGGCCATTGGCGAGGTGGTTGGTTTGCCTTTTTAAGCTCTAAAATCTGATCTATTACACAGGCGGTAGATCGGGTTAAATTGGGCTTAATTCACGTTTCAACAGTATACACACAAACAAACACACGTAATAAAATGACCCATGGTAGGTACGTGGACGAGATCAGTGTTACTAACTACTCGTGTGTTTGGTCAAATTTTCCAGCATGGACCATTTATAATATTTTAAAGTTTTTGTTAGTAATCAAAGCAATAATGGTTTCCTGTTGGACATTTATAATATGAATACCTGCAGCTTGGAAATGGTTATAGTTAAACACGAACACAATGTTATTCTAATCAGTTACCGCCATCCATTGATAATGAGTTATTTCATATATCAGACAACGATGCGCGCGTCCCCTGGTGGACATTGCTTACTATTTCCGCATACATCGTGACATCGATATTTTGCAGAGTTCATCACATTGAAATGTTCCTGAAACACAAATGACGTACGATTATGGAATGCAATGTTACTAACTTAACAAACACGCAGCATCGCGTCAAAGATACAATTTAATTTAAGATATCCGTACAAGCATGTGTTATGCATGACGTATATGCACACGTTATTAATACACATATCAAATGCAACACACGGTGAGCAATGATATGGTTATTTTTACATTGTGGTCCAAATGTCGATCATTTAACAACAATATCGCATTATACGTCGTCATTTCATTATGTCGGTTTGTGCCTCAGGCTAACTATAAATCCGTGTTCGCCGACACGCAAGAACGATTTGGTGCCTCAAGTCCTAACTACAGTAATCTTCACAATTGAAACAATGTCAGGAATTACGATTCATTCATAACTTAATCCGGTGTGTGAGAGTTTTAGTTCCTGGTACAACGATCAGTATCTTGCAACACATACGAACTCGGTACACCTTTAACTTCACGGTTATAATACACTGTTCCAATTTACTTCATGATCACATTTACTGTAGATTAGAATAGAACACGCGTAAAGTTGTCGACAAAGTAACTGATACCAAATGGTGTGACTGGATCGGTTGTGTAAGAGAGGTTGGTCGAACGACAACAGTTGTACTCTAAAATGACGTGTCATGTCATTCATAAATTATTTAATCCGGTATCCGAACAGTGTACTTCCTGCTACACTTGGTACACTTGGTACACTTGGTACACTTGGTACACTTGGTACCCTTGGTACACTTGGTACACTTGGTACACTTGGTACACTTGGTACACCCTTGGTACACTTGGTACACTTGGTACACTTGGTACACTTGGTACACTTGGTACACTTGGTACACTTGGTACACTTGGTACACTTGGTACACTTGGTACACTTGGTACACTTGGTACCCTTGGTACACTTGGTACACTTGGTACACTTGGTACACTTGGTACACTTGGTACACTTGGTACACTTGGTACACTTGGTACACTTGGTACACTTGGTACACTTGGTACACTTGGTACACTTGGTACAGTTGGTACACTTGGTACACTTGGTACACTTGGTACAGTTGGTACACTTGGTACCTTGGTACACTTGGTACACTTGGTACACTTGGTACACTTGGTACACTTGGTACACTTGGTACACTTGGTACACTTGGTACACTTGGTACACTTGGTACACTTGGTACACTTGGTACACTTGGTACACTTGGTACACTTGGTACACTTGGTACACTTGGTACACTTGGTACACTTGGTACACTTGGTACACTTGGTACACTTGGTACACTTGGTACACTTGGTACACTTGGTACACTTGGTACACTTGGTACACTTGGTACACTTGGTACACTTCCATGTTGACGGTTAATAGTGAAACTGTTCTTATTTCCTTCATTGATGACATTCCAGCTGACATGTTTATGGTGTACATGTAGATTACACATAGAGGCCTCCTCCCACGTGACTTCATCGTTTGTTTGACAAAGAGACTTGTCAGATAATTATGTGTGGGCAGATTTGGCGAATTAGTACACATATGGATATCCACAAAACCAGCAAAGTTGTTGGTTGTTATTACTATTATTATACAAATTATACATTATTTTGTAATACATTTTTTGTCGTACGAAAAGAATTAATTTGCCGCGGCTACTGTAGGCATAATAAATTACAATATTTAGTTATTTCTTTTTATCAAAGATTCGGCATATACTGAGGTGTTTGTCATTTTAGACATTCGTACCATATTATTGAATAAAGGGGTGGACGTTTAAATTAAAAATAAATTGCATATTCAATTATCAGTAATAACACACACTCTGTATAGTACGGTCATTTTAATGTTTTCAAGGGATAACCAAAACGTTCAAAAGTATTGTCGCCTTGACAGATTCTACTGTACTAAGGCTCATTCCTTTAGTATTTACTTCACGCCGTATGTCACTGCGACCCACGTGCTGGGAGGGCGGACTGGTTAATCATCTATACGATGGTTGTACGGTTCGCAATGCAGCGCTTGCTGAATTTAGTAAAATAAGCAAATAGATTTTAGATTGTATTAGTGAGTTCAACATCTAAAGTAATCGCTCCTGTGTCAAATATAATGCACAGATGACGAATAGTTCTTTTATGAAATAAAAATCGTTGTTATACCATCAAGATCACATGGGGCGAGGAAAAGGTAGAGAGAGAGAGGGAGGTGGGAGGTGGAGGAGGGAGGGAGGAAGGGAGGAAGGGAGGAAGGGAGAAAGGAGGAAGGGAGGAAGGGAGGAAGGGAGGAAGGGAGGAAGGGAGGAAGGGAAGGAGAGGGAGGGAGGGAGGGAGGGAGAGAGAGAGAGGGAGAGGAGAGAGGAGAGAGGAGAGAGGAGAGAGAGAGAGAGAGAGAGAGAGAGAGAGAGAGAGAGAGAGAGAGAGAGAGAGAGAGAGCGTGACGTGATCTCTGCGCACGCGTCGTGTTGCGGTGGCGCGTGCGGGCGACGAGTCACGTGCTATAAACAACTATCCTAGCGGCGGCCTACAAATAGGCGCCGCGTACACAAACGTTCACACAAACAGCACTACACTGAGCCGATAACGTACTTCGCAATTGCGCGTATGAAAGCCGGATTTAATTGGCACAGTCGCTTTGTAACTGTGAAAGCACTAAGCACGCTAACAGCGCTGGAGGTAGAGAACAGACTTAACCAAGACCTACAGCGAGCGAACATGGTGGTGGCCGTACGAAGTACCCATCAGAGCAGCTACTGCTCCTGTTGTAACCAACACTTCAACCGTCTCCAAACACCGCGAGACGCCGCCAGAACGAAGGTCTCTGTGTTGTCCTGTACCAAGGACAATGTGGTCGACGCAGGCCATGAGGACTGGAACGCCAATGGTCAGCTCGATGTCCGTCCAGACGTGAAGTTGGCCAGTCGTGTCCATTTCGTCCTATGCCACAACTGCAACGCACATCACAGAAACCCGCCGTATGACAACATGTAAGTGGTTTGTAGTTATTGGCTATAACGGCGTTCACTACCTTGTCAAAGCAGGCTGGGTATAATTATATGATGTAAACGTCTGGCTTTCAACATTGGAGACTGTGTATCCCTCGTGAATCAGACAGTCACGTTAATGTCAGTCCCGTTTCAGTTTGGGACGTAAAAGAATCACCGATGACGACATGTACCCTGACAGTGATTTGGTGAGCAAGCGTCCGCTATCGCAAGGTCTCTTGTAATAACAGTATACTCATCAAATAAGAAACATGTTCGCATGCAGGGGTCCCGACTCCTAAATGTTTCCATTAAAATCTTGTTTTATTACCTGGTTACCTTTCTAATATATTTCCATTGGTGCTGACACTAGCCACACACTGGCATGTATGCATACTGTACGCTTTAAAATACATCCACGTAAATGTGACCGGACACTGACAACTCCACGGTGATAAGACCAAAGTCGTGTAACTTGTAGTGAAAACTGATGTTTCTCTTATATTGGTAATGTGTAATCAATATGGGCACTACGCACTACA
>JAODUO010000261.1:300000-322500 GCA_025642075.2 Ridgeia piscesae
GCGACACCTTGATCAGTTTGGAATTAACTCGTCACCTATCCCAGGGGCATGTGCTAATGGCAGTACCTGATCAGGAAGGTGGCGGTACAGCCGTACATTAATGTCGGGAGATCCGCCAGTCGCACGTAGACAGACTGCAAGGGAAGGTTCTGTCGTTTGAACTGTTCATTCATCCACTGCTGCGATAAAAATAACTTCGACGCAGTGTTGTTTTGCCAGGTGTGGTTTGGGGTGACCACAGTGCGTCCAAGAAGCTAAAATTATTTCTCTGTAGCTGGGCCAAAACTCTGGAATCAATCCCTTATCCCCTTTCGCTCGAAACTATAGCCATCTTTCGTAAAAGCTTTAAAAATACATGTTTGAAACTGCCTTTCCACTATACAGTTTCGGCGGTACCACGCTCCAATGACAACATTTGCCTGTCCCAGTTGATAATTAAACCAAAATAATGTGTATATTGAGTCCCTGTGCTTGACTTTTCAAGGACATAAATATTATGCGCATAGAAGTACACTTATTATTATTTAGTGAGCTAGCTTCACTGATTATAATAACAGTTGGCGTCAGGGGCAGCTGGACAGGTTACAACTGGCGCGTTCTAATTTAGCTCTGACCATCAATTGGTGGGAGCATATTTTCCTCCTCGCCGAAAGATTATCATTACGCATGTCTTGGAGTCTTAGAAAAAACAGCTTATGATTTTAGGACGTCTAAAAGACACTAGTTTGAACTATATACTCCATACGAATGAGAACCCACTGTCATACATTACTGCTGTTTATTTAGCATCCACTTTAAAATGATGTAACCTACATCATGTATCGATTAAAACATTTTTGTTTTACTGGAGTTTACATTTGTCAGAATAGTATACACACACCACCAATAACCATCGAGTACTTTTGAAGTCCCGCTTTTCTTGCATAATTTCTTTATGTTTCTCAAAATGTTTAGTCTAGAAAATGTCGATCCTGTAAATTACCGCCCGCTGCTTTCGATGTGCGTCAGACTACAGCAATGCGGATCTTGCTGTCTAGTAGTGAAGAGACCACTTGCCTCACGCATCTGTCACTGTCAGCTACACCTTGTAGTTAAGCATGTTTAGATGGGAACCACCGTTGCATGTCAGGTTTCTGATGGCGCCGTTATAGGTAAGTCTGCAACTGGCAATGAAAAACGCGTATTTGCAAACCGGAAGTGCGCTCTTAACATCCGCATTTTGCAATACTTATGCAGTGCGCATAAATCTCTATTTATACACACGTTAGTAAATTAAAGCATATTTGGCCGTGTGTGTTTGTGAGTACAATTTAACCACCCGAAAATAAAGACGAGTTTGTAAAATTAGAATGAGTATATATATATATATATATATATATATATATATATATATATATATATATATATATATATATATATATATATATAAATATATATATATATATATTATATATATATATATATATATTTATATATCATATATATATACTATATTTATAGATACATATATATATATATATATATATATATATATATATATATATATATTAGAATTTTTTTATATTAAAGTCTGGAATTTAACTAAACTAAGCACAAACATTCCGACGTAAGACAGAAGGAAATTAAAATAACTGTTTTAGAAACGACATTGCAAATATTTCGTAAGACGCACGCGAGTACGTTGTTCGTATAAATAAACTTATTCCTTATAAATTCATCAGTGATAAATTAAGAACAGCGAAATTGTTCTTCGGATGGATCACTATGCTTAACTACATATTCTATTTCACGAAATTGCCCGCCGTTAATTCACCAAGAGACCTCCTGTGTCCTCCTTGCTACCCACTGTACAGGGATGAGGGTCATTTTAAATACAGCTGAATCATTATGTGTGTATGTTCTTTCCAAACTACTCTGCCAATTGCCGCCCCTCTCCCTAATTGTTTTTATGTCCCTCCTCGTGCGATCCCACCTCAACTGCCATCTTCCCTTCTCCTGTGTCCCTGGTGTTTTTGTGTTTCTGCCATGTTTGCATGTCTTCCTGTTGACTTCCTTTCCGTGCGACCTCCCTGCCTCACCTCACTTCTCACCAAAACTCCCGTTAAGTTGTTTTGCATTCCACTTTCTTTGCTCAGAAAATAGTAATGTTAATGTATATCCTAAATTAAAACCAGGAGCGTAAATCGTGGGACGCCTCAACAATCAACACAGCCGGGGTTCTCTAAACAGTTTGTTGTAATACTTAGTAGAAAACGACCTACATGTAACTTGGGTTAATATAGTACTTTTAGGTAATCGGCGATCTCTCCAGGACGGTAAACGTCATTGGCCATGGGTCCCAGTGTTCAACTAGCAATAACCAGGCCTCCGATATACCTCATTGCACATAGCGCGGCCACTTCACAAAGCTATTGTTCCAAACAGGAAGTGCATTATTGTAGCGATATAATACCGGATATATTGTTTAGTGTTTTTGCTATCTAACAAATGTCCTTCTGTATAAATACGTCTTTGTTATAAAGTGATTACAAATGGACAGTGATAAAAAGTATAGGATTTACATGTTTAACATGGCAATATTGTTTCATTTTGAACAGTAGATCGTCTGATATGAAGCACATTGAACGTGTCAGATTAAATTTTCGTCCGATGTGTTGAGATGTTTATTACAAGTAAAACATTCAAGGTTACTACATTAACAGAATAGTTGCTTTTGTGACACAAGACAAGAAAGAGACACGACCACAACATGACGCCAAAGATCTGCGACTATGCGCAATCCAATATTACCACTTGTGAGCACGCACCAGATTTAAAAATTAATCATGTACTGCCCTAGAGAAGTCTTGTTAATAAGAAATGATGCCGCCACAGGCAAAATCGTCGACTAACGTAAACAACGCGTGATTATGCCCTCGATATATTCGTCGTATCTAACTCATTCCTCGTGAGAATTGGGTTTTTCCGACACGTGTTGGCGTTTCCTATTTACCTTTGGCAGGTGTCAACATTAATTACGCCTTTGCGTTATTATATCGGTGATTCGTGTCTGCTTATTTCAATTTGTTTAATGTACCTGTTCTACAAACAGTGACGACTATTGATTGATATATACATATTCATGTATAGCGCCTGGATATTATATAGATTATTGGCGCTTTATAAATGTTCTTCTTATTATTATATGCAGAGGCGGATATAGAGAAAGCATCCTATCCTCCAATTGTGGCCCGACAGAGACTAACCCAAAAACACCTCTCCGAAACCTCCATTTGCATAAATCCCAAAGATTTGCCAAAACACCAGCATCAAACTCGCCAATACAAGGGCACATTCCAGAGGTATAGGGAGGCATAGACGGCTAGCATAGGCGTAGTGTGTGTGTGTGTGTGTGTGTGTGTGTGTGTGTGTGTGTGTGTGTGTGTGTGTGTGTGTGTGTGTGTGTGTGTGCGTGCGTGCGTGCGTGCGTGCGTGCGTGCGTGCGTGCTGTGCGTGCGTGTGTGCGTGCTGTGGTGTGTGTGTGTGTGTGTGTGTGTGTGTGTGTGTGTGTGTGTGTGTGTGTGTGTGTGTGTGTGTGTGTGTGTGTGTGTGTGTGTGTATGTGGTATGTGGTGTGTGTGTGTGTGTGTGTGTGTGTGTGTGTGTGTGTGTGTGTGTGTGTGTGTGTGTGTGTGTGTGTGTGTGTGTGTGTGTGTGTGTGTGTGTGTGTGTGTGTGTGTGTGTGTGTGTGTGTGTGTGTGTGTGTGTGTGTGTGTGTGTGTGTGTGTGTGTGTGTGTGTGTGTGTGTGTGTGTGTGTGTGTGTGTGTGTGTGTGTGTGTGTGTGTGTGTGTGTGTGTGTGTGTGTGTGTGCAACTGATAAATTAGTGGCGCCACACAGTAGGTAGTAAATCAACCAGCGAAAGCTACAACCGGTGGCGCCACGTCACGGAGTTTCGCCCGTAAATTAACAATATTCATTGACGGATAGCAAATTTAATCATTTTTCAAAGGAGAAATTAAATTTATTTACAGACCTGATATATGCCAGTGTAACACTGACATAGAATGATATAGCGTCATAGCGCCCGCATTTGCGTGAGTATGCGTGCTTGTTGACAGCTAGCCTCGGTTACCCAGGCTCCGTGAGGTGGCAGCACTTTTAAGCCCATCAACTCTGCCTGGGGAAAAAAAGAAAGTAGAAAGATTTACCACGCTACATAAAATCCTTCAATGCTAGGCAACTCTAGATCGTCTTTAGGTCTAATAAATAGGGATATATGTCTTTTTTAGTTTTCTTGTATTTATTTGTGTTTTTTTTTTAGCCTTTCATAATCACCGATGATCCATTAGGTGGCGCCACCGGCTGGCGCTCTGCCTGGCTTCGATTATCCAGTAAACTGCAAATGCAACGACTAAATACGGACTGGTGATAACGACTGAATGAAATAGAGAAGTATACATACCTGGGCGCAAAACACTAAGGAAGAGTGACGGTATTGTTATAGTGATGGCCACTGACAGGAGTGGTCACCAGATGGTAGCACTAAAGATGTTCCATCGATGACTAAATTTTTAAACACGAAAGTAAATTACAATATGAAGTTATTCACAAGAGCGACAACCACGCTCTAAACCCTAGGCATGTCATACACATGACTTCATTTCAGTGCATAATTGCTTCACCATATTATTGTAGAACTGGTTATTGATAAGTTAATAAAGTTATTCGGAAACAATGAAAACTGACAGGAGGGAATGAAACGATACGCAGTTCAAGAGTAATGGCGGCGACCAGCGCGGGCGATATCAAAGTGTGAAAAATAATTACAAATATACCGGGGCTCCATGCTCATCCAATCGTGGTCAAATATCCTGTATATGGTATGTTCCTATGTTTGGACAATGACTGTTTCAGCACTCTTTAAAGTACCGGACAAGCCACGGTCTTCAGGACAATGCCGTGTTCTCTATGGTCCACGCTATACCGGTGTTGTTACTAGGGATTCGCAAATCGACTTACGCAAGCCCCAAGGCCGTTGTAGGTCATCTCATGGCGCCTGGGTGACCGAGGCTAGGTGCTGTAGCTCGGTATGGCCTTGCAGAACATGTATAGGGTAGGGTGAGGCTTGGAGCCCCGTGGGGTAACAAGCCCCCTTGTATTACGTCAGTTTTACGTGTTTGATATCTGTGTCTGGTGGACGGACACAATGCTGCCACCTATTGACTCCTCTGACGGGAAAAAAATAGACGCTGGCACAAAACGCGGTAACTAAATATTTTTATTTAATATTTTGTTACATTTTTGATGTAATAGTTGTGCGTTTGTAATGTTTAACCAAAGCAGGTGTTGTGGTATTTATTTGTAGTCTATAGAGCTTCATTGATGTTTTGAGAACATTGGTGATAATTATAATTAGGACTGGAATTGACATTTATGTAGCTCATGCATGCTGGAGGCAAGAAGCCCCCGACGTGTGTGGCAAGACGCCCCGGGGACATCTTGCCCCACATCATTCGTTAACAGTCTATAAACATGTCACAAAATATACTTGTTTTGTATAGTTGGTAAGATGATTCCAAAGCAACAAGGTCTGGATGGCACGGAATTTTATGTTCACGAACGATGGCAAGACACAATATCTTCCGATTGTGCCTAAGTCTGCAGATGCAATCGTGGATAAACGTGTGATTCGCGTTGGTGTGGCTACAATTACGGCTTCGCTTTGTGTTGAGTGTCTTGGTGTTTGCATTGATAGGCACCTTGGCATGAAGAATCAAGTTACGCAAACTATCAGTTCTTGCTATTTCTACCTGCTAAACATTAATCAAATTAGCCGCTTTCTCCTCAGACCGACAAAAGAACGCGTTGTCAATGCCCTTATCACATAACGGCTTGACTACTGTAACGCGCTCTTATACGGTACGTCTGCAGTTAACATCGCCCGTCTACAGCGAATACAAAACACGGCTGCCAGGTTGATTGTGCGTAGCCCGCGTAGCGACAGTGCCACACCCTTGTTATGCGAACTCCACTGGCTGTCCATTGTGTGCAGAGTTTATTTCAAGCTACTTGTATTCACTTACAAAGCCATGCACAACGACGCGCCAGTGTATTTGTGTGAACACGGACTTATATGCACATAAGTCCGTGGTGTGAACTCGTGTCCCCGTATCAACCGACAAGAACACTGCGCTCTGCAAACAATAACATGTTAGAAGTGAAGCGTACCCGTACCAAAGCTGGAGACTGCTCGTTCGCTGTCGCTGCTGCGTCCCTATGGAACAATTTACCAACGGTCATTAAGACTTGTGACAATCTGACCAGCTTCAAACGTCTACTGAAGACACATTTTTTTCGTATCGCATATTAGTGTAATTCGACATGAACATTATAATTGTTTTACTAAATTATTTGGTAATATTATCAATACATAATTCTACACTTATTTATTGGCATTAATTTTACGTAATTATTACGATTATTATTATTTAACAGTTTTAACATATAAAAACTAGTTATTACTAATAATAATTATACCTATACCGTCATTTATCAGTCTCATTGCAATGTAATTATACACTAGACCGGTTAATATATGTTTTTATGACTAATACATAATTTATTTATATATTTAAAAGTGCTACGCTATTTAATATCGTACTAATTTTATTTATTTATATACCTATACATATTTTTTACATTTATTTTAAAACACTAGTATTTGTCTTATTGTATACATATATCTTGTTATGTATTTTAAATTGTAATATGTTGTGAAGCGCTACGAACGATTATGGATGTGGCGCTATACCAAATAAATATATTATTATTATTATTTAAACTACGCAGTAAAGTTATATTATTACGTTAACAATAGGCTATATCTGTAAAAGTTCCGTTCAGACATTTCAGTGCAGAATGGCATTCATAATTTATAGAGATATAATATTTGCAGACCTGTGTGATGTGATGTTATGTGATGACTTGCTTAGTGGGCAATGTGTTTTAGATACAAGCGCAAGACGGAACGGGGTGCATATGGCTACGACGTTCTGAAAGCTGCACTCTTAGCTTTGGAGGACCGTTGAAGAAGAAGGACTGTCATGAAGGACTGTCAATAATTATGTTGATTAAAGGTACCTATGTTGGACAAGGTAATACCTATAAAACATTTTCCGGTTGATATCGAGTATTTCGGTATTCGTATGTTGTACAACGGCAAAATTATTTTATCTGCCAGTTAAGGACTGTCATAATTAAGCAGATTCGATTATTGTATTGCATAAGATAATTCATGCAGATCATGTATATGTTGATCACGAATTTTTTTTCATTTCAGTATTCGTATGTTATACGATGAATCTGTCTATGGGGCAAGGAGCCCCCGGAAGCCTTCATGCCCCACACAACAGGTATGGGCCAAAAAACCCCCCTTGAGACAATACTTTTAATTAAAAATTATAATCGTTATTTTTGTCAAATGTCACAAATACTTTGGTATTATATAGCATAACCATACGACAATCGCATGACAGTAACAGGACGTCAACATTATAAGTTCACGAATAACTATGTCCATTGGACCTTAAGGAGGCTCCATGCCCCTCCTTACCCTACATGTCCATTATGTAATTTGCAATTGTAAATTCTGATCCTAATTCGCGTTTGGAATTAAATAATGAAAGTCGATGACGATTTGGCGCCATCGTGGCTATTAGAGTTTGTTCTGCAGATTTGTGTGGACGTATCCGGAAAGCAAATTGTGATTGGCTAATAACGTATCGGTGCCGCCCTCTCGCTTATGGCACTGGTGACCTTTTCACAGGTAGGCGGACATACACGTTGTTCAGTCTTCATTTAATCGTACTTTTATGACGACATACATCAACTTCTCTGTATAGGACAAACCTACGTGAAGGTATGTAGATACGTAATCGGTAATCACGAGTTTACCACACTAAAATTGGCATTTATTCGTGCGGCTCGAAGGTTCTAAAGTCAACTGCTCCGACAGTGCGTCAGCGTTTGAGTGTCCGACGATATAAAACGGCTCTCAAGACTCGCTGCCTTACCGCTGCCAACGGAAGTTTCGAATAACAATTAGTCTAACATTTTTAATTTAGCATACGGGTATCGTAATTAATTGATTATTACAACTAATGTATTGTTATTAAGTTGTATATATGAATTTATAGCTTATTTTTTAAACGATACAATTAATTTTATTTAGTTGTCATTATTGCACACTTCGGAGGATTTGCAAAGGCAAGACTGATCGTTATCGCCGTTCACATAGCGTATGTAATTCTACACTAAAATGAAAAAAGCAATACTAATACAACACAGAGAGAACACGCCATGTTCACGTTATAAGCTAATACAAGCATTGAAGATTGTTATTTATATTTTCATTTCAGACAGGTAGTAATGATATCCTTGACTACATGGTTTCATAACGTTGTGGTCGTTGGTTGAGGTAAACCTCGCCTCGGCGCAATGTATCACTGCTCAGGCCGTGCAAAACTGCGTAAGTAGGGCATTGTCACGTACACGTGTCACGCGACGGGCAAAATGGCGAGCAGATATGTTATGACGTTTATGTCACGTTAGTCCGAACGCGAGACAGCCTGAAAAATATCGAGACACTAGTCCACCGATTACAAGTATGCGGCAAAAGACTAATTCTATCTATTTCCTAGAAATGTCAATCATCGGTGAGCGGCCATGTCTCAGAGCTACAGAACGTGGTCTTACTAGGCACAACACAACAGACTGCACCGTTGTGTGTCACAAGCTCTTGCGTAACAGGTGTCAGGCGTGATTGATTTTATTAAATATAAAATGTAAACACTGTACACATATACATAAAATATAAATACAAAGTACATTAAAAATTAGGGTGACACAAAACATGCAAGCTCTTGTTTCCATTGTGGTCCTGGGCACTGCGTATCAAGCAAATGCATAGAAATGCAAATGAACTGCAAATGGTATCATGCTATAAAGAGTCTTGTCGACTCTCCACGGTTGGTTGCGTTGTGCCGGCAGTTTGCCAGAAGCTCCGTAGAAACCAGACAGCCTAGCGTCGCGGGTCAACAATATGATCCCGTTGACTAGGTAAACACATCGCCGAGGTACAATGTAAAGTAACCAGCACTCGCGTTTAACATAATCCACTACGCCAGGTCAACCTGATGTAGTCATATCCGTCAATAGCGAGTCACTGAGAATCGCGTTGCAAGTAGATTGCTGCTGGGCTTGTCCATTTTTAGGCATGAACTGGAGAGACTCGCGACCATTGCCTCATATCAGTAATATGCCACTTACGATGGTGGTTTCTTAACACTAACGAGGGTGGTTGCTTAACACTTGACACGGAGTTAAACCTGGGTTGTTAATGTTAAAATAAATCGTTCAAAAATCAGGGATAACCAGGTCTTTACGCACATTCATTGCCCACATTTCCGAACAAAACTTAACGACATATTCATGACGTAAAACAAATGCACACCATGAGTAGGGCAGTGACTAGTTATGCGCTTTGTGTAGCTACGACGTGAAACGTACCGTGATAGACTATTGTTGTGTGCATTACTGCATGCGTAGGTTGTTTAAATTGTTAATGAAAATATGAACACACACACACACGCACGCACGCACACACGCATGCACGCACGCACGCACACACGCAAGCACGCACACACACACACACACATATAATATATTTTGGAACTTAATATATACATGCACGCGCACGCACGCACACCACACACTACCAAATAAAAGCATATCTGTTTAAAGCTTCATTTACCTACCTTATACAAATATAAACATAGACATGGAGAATAATAACTGTGTCATACATAAACTTAAAAGTCAAGTAAAAAGTGAAAAACGGCTGTATTCCTTGGCAATACAAAATCAATAGGTGTGCTGTCATGATGCTTGAAACTAAATTATTACGACAGCAATATTAGGCCCTAATTTGTCATTATTCTAAATCTCAAAAAATCTTAAACTGATTATGTTGAAACCAAAATATGGTACTCCAGGAACACTTCAACATCACACAAATCACATTTGAATACCGTCACCATTTAACCAGCTACAGAGCATGCAACATACATCCAAGTATCGCACTTACTACACTTGATCTATTCTCTCAGTATGGATGACGCGTACCATTCATGACGTTATGAACGTATCGGATTTACGGCTGCCCCATTCACATCATCACTGGCAGTGTTTCCTAACTGATCCACAGTCTTTGTGCCCTGGGGTTCTGTACAACTATTTGTAGACGGCCGTTTGCTTTTGGGATTTTTCCTTCTAGCTTTGCAACCTTCTGATATGGACTGATAATTTGTCTTGGATGTAACGGCTTCACTTGCTTCAAGTTGTGAGGACTTCAGCATGAGCCACCGTCCTTTTCTTAGTTCCCGCTTTCCTGTGGGCTTTGAGGTATGGCATGATCTCCGCGAATGCACTCGACTGGATCTCACTGTGATATTAACCAGCAAAAGTAACATGAACATATGCTCATATTACATGAACTTCATGTGCCTCATAATAGCCAGATGGTATATCACTTCCTTTTTTTGCTACAGGCGGGACATTTATTCGATATGGTTGCATTATCGCGCATCACACAAACCGATACGTTAACTAAGTCGTCATAAAACGCCATTCATGTTGATATCGATTTTAAAATGTATGATTTATAGTTATTCCCACATACGGACATCGATAGAAATGTTATAATTGTTATTAACGTAAATGTTTGTACATGTTGTTGTCTTGCCACTTCACATTTTGACGGCCTGCTCCGCCAGCTTCCTTAACTCAGTATGTAAACTATAGATGGCTACGTTTGTTGTACCGTTTCTGAGTTAGGTAAGGGGGTATGTGCGTGCGTACGTACATGCGTGCTTGCTTCATGTTTATATTTATCTATATGTAAGCAGTTGTATTTTACAACTGTCTTTTTGTGACATCCCCCGAACAAATCCAATAAAATATCCTTGGTCACTTTTGTTGCAATTTATTTCACGCAATGCATGATAACGAAGATACCTAATACACGTAAACCTTCGGATCGTTGCGACCAGTTGTATATGTGGGTGGTGTTTCAACTTTTCATTTCCTTTCTGTTGCCGCCTCACTTTTGTAGTATTCATACATTGACCATCTCCTGTCTGGTTTGACGGGGGGAGAGGGCACCCCCCAAACTTAATCGTAACGGTGCAACATCGTTTTAATATCCACGCGTTGACCACTCAAGGATATCACTACTTCTCGTTGTTTCAGACTGGTCAACCGGTGCGCCAGGCGGTCACTAACACCACTCCCAACACGACGTGTCCAGCATTCACCTGAATCCACTGGTCGGTGACGTCATCGTGGTCACGTGACGATGGCGATAAAACAGTGGAGTATTAAGATGGTGGTAGTACTCACGGGGATCCTCGTGACAGTCGTTCTGTTGGTCACGAAATACGACAATACGCTGCACTCACGAATGAAAACACTTGTTAACAAACACTATGGCTCACCAGTTCAGACACTCGTTAACACATATATCGATCCACCCATGAAAACACTTCCCAACAAATACAAGACACATCTGCAGAACATCGCCATACATGTATCGAAAGTCGTTGAGTCGACATGGCGTACGCCAGAAGCCCAGATCGAGGCGCGCAATGCGCTGAAACTGACGCAGATGGCACTCGCAGAATTCGACATCGAATTTTCGCCGAAAACAGTACCCAATGTGACAAAGGGATCGCCACAAAATCAAACGGGGAAACCATTAGTGGTATGTCCTGAGAAATACCTCGGAACAAACGTCGACTACCCGTGGTTCGAGAAAGGACGTGTACTGACCAACTGCACCAACGCGCCACCATTCCCAAGTGTCTTGTCTATTCTACTGAACGGTTTCGATTACTCCGACCAAAGTGAGATCGTCGTGGTTCTGCGCGAGATCTACGCCACGTATCCCCGTCTCACCGTACACCTGGCCGTGGCGGAGAAGGTCGTCATTCCAGACGAGGTGAAACTGGACGTCCACCAACATATCCTAGGAGAGAATCCAGCATCGAATGACGTGTGGAATGGACTTGTGGAAAAGGCAACGACAGATTACGTATTAGTCGGGCGACGAATTGAACGTTTCCAGTGGTATGCTCTCTTGGAGAGAATGGTCCGAGTCGTGTCCGAATTGGGGATCGACGCTGTAGGTGGCTCTCTCCGGACACCAGATGGACACTGGTCAATGGGTTGTCATCAGACACGTCTCCGGAACTACACTCTCACCTACAGAGACGGGTACCACATATCTACAAAGTCATGTGTCTACTGCGACTACATCCCGTCACCATTCGTGAGTAGGACGTCGACTCTACGAACTGTTAAATTCAAGATGGCGTCACCAGACACCGTCTTCTACGATTATTTCCTGCGCTTAAAACAAGACCGGAAACTGGTGATGTCATGTCCGGACGTCATGTTTTACGTCCTCGCAAACAACAAGAGTGCGTCCTCGTTACACAAACAATGGATTCCGATGATACAGAAGTATGCCATAAACCACGTGAATTTGGCTGACGGCCGACATTTGTCGTTTTCGTGCGACGAGGCGAAGACACCGTTTTCTTGGGCAGGCGGTAAGATAGTGCCGGTGTGTGCTGTAGAATCGTTGCTAAAGGGAATCCTTGACGCGATGGACATTTGTAAAAAGATCGGTCTCTTCTGCCACTTGGACGGGGGAACGACATTAGGAGCAATGAAGTTTAATGGCATTCTACCCTGGGAACGTGACGCAGATTTATCATATGTGACGTCCAAAAATGTCACTTTCTGGGAGCATCGTGACGAGTTCACGAAACTCGGCTACAAGTTGTCATTGAAGTATCCAGAGAAGTGTCGCAAATTCGACCGGAATAACGACCGGTGTGGCCATTACAACCTAGTTATTCCCCACTGGCGCATTGAATTGTGGGGCGCCACTCCCCGTCTGATGACAGACTTCCTGCGCGAGAACAGGATCGAGTCGACGAAGTTGTTGATCGGGGGTCGCTGGATGAACGCCCCGACTAACCCCGCGTTGAACTCACGCAATCGGTACGGCTACGAACTGTGGAAGCACGCGGAGCACTGGATCACGTTGGGCTACTCCACATCCTGGGTGCCCTACCACGGGGGGACGTATCAGAAGTGTCCCAAACCCGGAAGTCACGTGTGCTTGGACCAACAATTTCCTCCCGACGGAAATATTGCCTTCATCTACCAGTAAATGTTGTCAGTAATTACGTTTCGTCGGCTAGCTCGGCCTTGTTTGCACGTGTACATGTTTCGTGATTCTGCACGCACTGCATTTGTATTTATTTAGCTGTTTGCTACACAGAATCTCTCCTGGTTTGGCATATTTTGTTTTTGTTTTTGCTGTTAACCTGTCACTTATATATTTCACATATTTACAAATAATTAACCATTTGATTGTGCCATCAGGAAACTGCCATTTCTATTTATATTGTGCGTTTTATACATCACATTTATTGCGCCTTCGAACCGGTTAATCTGGAGTTACGGCGCTATATAAATGCTTTATTGTTGTAATTATTATATCTACCTTAGGAATCTGCCTTTGGAGCATTTTGTTCTAAGATAATATAAATTGTGCTGTTCAACTGATGAGATGCACCTGCAAACTACGTCACATTAGTTGAAATAACATAACGTGCATGAAATAAAAAGTAATTATTACACTTGTTTGTCTTGTTCCGTGGTTTGAGAGTAATGCTTTAGCATGTAAATGTCAGCAGTTGTTTCGCAATCGTTGTTTGTCATCGCAACGTCGTCATATCTCACGACCTGACACGATTAGTTGTCCTATTGTTATATCTCACGATCCAACACGATTAGTTGTCCTATTGTTATATCTCACGATCCAACACGATTAGTTGTCCTATTGTTATATCTCACGATCCAACACGATTAGTTGTCCTATTGTTATATTTCACGATCCAACACGATTAGTTGTCCTATTGTTATATCTCACGATCCAACACGATTAGTTGTCCTATTGTTATATTTCACGATCCAACACGATTAGTTGTCCTATTGTTACAATATGTGGTATCTTTTCATTTGTTTAATCGAACCTCCTGCCAATCTCCCGCACTACATAAACATTGAACATATCCTTACATTTGTTTTAAGCTAACGTCGTGCCAACCTGCCGCTCTACGCTGTCATTGGTCTAGCACGCTTTAATAGGGCGTGCACTACGTAAATCGCTATATATCTATGACAGTGTGATAAACTCAATATTAAATCGGACATTTAAGATAAGAAACGTATAACACAAGATATTTATAGGCTGATTTTCCTAGTATTCATCAGTCGGAAGCTACAACTGTCATTCATCGTTAGAATATATTCTTGTGTCCAGTCCCCAATTAGTCTCGCTTAGTCCCCAATAAGCTCCAGTCGCGTGGATTCACGCCATGTGTCGTGACCCACTTACAGGCCCTATATACATGGCTGTTACCTTTTGACACACATACATGAATATTGGCTTGACCGCTTATTGACCCCTTCAGCTTATCACGAAATCCAAACAAGTTTCGTTTGGGTGTTGGATTAGCTATAAGACCTTGACTTGACTTATTTGACTTAATTGCTTAGGCCAATCTGACCATTCGCTTTCCTCCTGGCTAGTTGCATGACACACACCCAAGTCCAAATCACACCCAAGTTAGGCTATTTAGGTGACACCTAGCCAGTAGGAGTGGTTGCATGACACACACCCGGCTGGGTCATGTCAACAGTTAGGCCGAACTTTCTGGGGCAACTCGAAGCAGCCCCAACTGCAGCTGGGTGACTCACAGCGCGTTGTATCAATGGCAGCAGTGGTTTATTGCGTGTATAAATTCTACGACTGTGGACAGAATGGACATAAGGGTGTTTACTTACATGTCAGTCTGTCAATGTTGAATGGTAATTACTAAATATGTACAAATTAAATTGCTATTATTATTACACGTACACGTACACGTACACGTACACGTACACGTACACGTACACGTACACGTACACGTACACGTACACGTACACGTACACGTACACGTACACGTACACGTACACGTACACGTACACGTACACGTACACGTACACGTACACGTACACGTACACTACGTATACATACATACATCACTACACGTATACATATACATATACATATACATATACATATACATATACATATACATATACATATACATATACATATACATATACATATACATATAATATACATATACATATACATATACATATACATATAATATATATATATATATATATATATATATATATATTATATATATATATATATATATATATATATATATATATATATATAGTAATGATGGTTACTTTAAATGATGATAGTATCACTGGAAGACGGCTTTTAACCAAGTGCCATCCATGCAGTGCAACACGCTGACAATTTAATATATACTTTAGTTTTGCTCTTGTACATGTTGCGTTGTGAAATAAAAGTTACTTACTTACTTACTCTGTTATTTTGTTTCCATTACTACCTTCTACCATCACTACCATATCCTGAACTTTCTATTTATTTCGAACATACGCATAACAACTCTTGCTGTCATATTAATTTTAGTAAAAACAATTTTTTCATAGTTTCTATTTGCATTTCTAATTTCAGCTGTAGTGCTTCTTTATAAATGGTATAGTCTTCTTCATTTCCAGTATGTCTATACGACTTCCACATCATTTGCTTGGACTTGATTTTCGTCAACAATGTGTCGAACGGTTTCTACCATGTTTACGTATCCTCACAGGTCGGCGCGAGGTGTATTGTCCGTATAGAGACGGCTTCCACATAGTCACCAGTCGCAACGACGAGAATTAACCCGTTTACTGCGTATGCGTGAAAGGCATTCATGAACCCAGACAATCCAAGCTGACACCATTATTAACTGTTGCAAGTTTGCTAATCATAAATTTATCTATTCAGTGGAACCTCTTCAATACTGGGTCACCATAACGGTTGTATCATCTCGCAATTTTGGTAATTCTGCATCAGTCCCAAATAATTTCGATATATTTATGCAGTGTTCACATCATCCGCAGGTGAACCTCGAAAGTACTGGCAGTCACGCCGAGCCTGTGTGATTCTGGACACCGGCTGATTTAATGTGTGATTTATACAATGTTATATTTTGCCAGTATATGAAATGGAAGGCTACGATAAAAGATGTGTCAGGGAACAACTGAGTTAAAAAGAGAACAAAATCAGGTTTTTATTAACTGCAATTAATGAAATATTCTCTATGTACGCTGCATTTAACATTTTATGAAAAGCAAGTACACCTTGTAATAGCGTCCATAAATAATCCAGACACTATCATGTACGTCAATACTTCAGCTGTTTGATATGACTTGTTATTAAAACCACGTGTTTCTGAGTCATTTGACCACGTCCCGTGATGATGTTTCAGTCGCCGTAGTCAGTAACAGGTTCCCTTTTGTCCAGGACCACGGCAGTTATTTATTTGCGAGCTTCAAAAAACAGCGCGTTGGTACATTGTCTAACTGTTTGGCCCGGCAAAGTTATTGGGATCCTCAGATTTTACAAATAAATCAGAACAACTAGGTTTAAAAACAGTTTTTTTCCCACAGGCTGTGAGACACTTGAACAGTTAGTTGCACTATTTGTTTATGTCGTCATGTTTATTTGTTGCTTGCTTATTACTTCTTTTATTTATTTACTGACGTGTTTATTTACCCGCGTATACCACACAACTATTAGTTTTTATATCGCTAATTCGTTTTATTTTAGATTTTGTATGCCGTTATACTTTCTTTATTCAGTTTAGTTTTATTTATTTATTTATTTTAACGAAATACACACAACTTTTATCTGTCAGCTTATAATTATACAACCAATTAACTAGTTTACTGATATTATTTAAATACATTTTTATGCGCCTTCTTAATGTTCGTACGATATTGATATGCTTTTACCCAGTTGAACGTTTATGTAAAGATATGTAAGATATTCCTACAGTGTGTTGTGAGTTGGCTGCTAAATGTACACTTTGGATAGCAAAGTCTTGCACAAGTAATGTTGGGTGCATGGTGGTGGTATTAAAATGTGTCTGTACGTATTGTATGTATGCTAAAGTGCCAACGCAACGAATTTCTTGTGCAGTTTTTTGCATGTACACGTACACGTACACGTACACGTACACGTACACGTACACGTACACGTACACGTACACGTACACGTACACGTACACGTACACGTACACGTACACGTACACGTACACGTACACGTACACGTACACGTACACGTACACGTACACGTACACGTACACGTACACGTACACGTACACGTACACGTACACGTACACGTACACGTACACGTACACGTACACGTACACGTACACGTACAGTACACGTACACGTACACGTACACGTACACGTACACGTACACGTACACGTACACGTACACGTACACGTACACGTACACGTACACGTACACGTACACGTACACGTACACGTACACGTACACGTACACTGCACGCAAGGTCTTGTGTTGTGCAATAAATAATGGACGTTGGGCATTTTTAATGCGCATCACCAATTCAAATGAACTCTTTATTCGTGAAACGAGCTAACAAATCGTTGCGATCGGCCACTGTGAGAAATGGTCCAGAGGGCTGCTTAAGGCGCGTCATCTCCGTGTATGTTGCACAACGCAACCAGCCGCAGCCTTTTACTGGTGACTCGCTAATCGGTGTATTCATCGTGGAATTACATTTACATAGCAATGTAATCTATTACTATTATTTAACGATTATATAAACTTATTTAAACACCATCAAGTCCGTGACTAATATCCACAATGACATGCCGAATGGAAAGCGTGGCTGAACGTTTTGTTAAGGTTCGAGACGCGGGTAATTTACCTGGCTATGAAAATTCATGTACCCGGATATATCGTAGACGAAGACAGAGCAGTGTTTGCGAGGTCTCAGGGGGACATAAGTGAGTGTTGTGTGGTGGTTACTTCGTAGCACGTGCTATTCTATACAGTTTTGCATGTACAGAGAGTACATGATATAAATGTATTGTTTTAATTACAGTGCATTGTCGTTTATAAATATATTTTCTGTAATACTTATGGCTATGTGAACTGTACATAATTATACGTCAGATATGGCTTGAGACAGGGCATGATAAGTGGTCCCTGCTGTGGTATGTATGGTCCCTGCTGTGGTATGTATGGACCCTGCTGTGGTATGTATGGCCCCTGCTGTGGTATGTATGACCCCTGCTGTGGTATGTATGATCCCTGCTGTGGTATGTATGGCCCCTGCTGTGGTATGTATTGTCCCTGCTGTGGTATGTATTGTCTCTGCTGTGGTATGTATTGTCTCTGTTGTGGCATGTATGGTCCCTGCAGTGGTATGTATGACCCCTGCTGTGGTATATATGGTCCCTGTTGTGGTATGTATGATCCCTGTTGTGGTATGTATTGTCTCTACTGTGGTATGTATGGCCCCTGCTGTGGTATGTATTGTCCCTGCTGTGGTATGTATTGTCTCTGCTGTGGCATGTATGGTCCCTGCTGTGGTATGTATGGTCCTTCCTATGGTATGTATGGTCCCTGCTGTGGTATGTATTGTGTCTGCTGTGAAATGTATGGTCCTTGCTGTGGTATGTATTGTCTCTACTGTGGTATGTATGGTCCCTGCTGTGGTATGTATGGTCCCTGTGATGGTAAGCATGGTCCTGCTACAGCGAAGTTTAACAAAAACACTGGATGTGCCATTGTTATTATACTTGGCGCAGTTATTGGTATGATTACATTTGTCATCATAACTGTATCTAATATAATACACAACACCCATGTGTATGTACTACAAAATAATCATGATAACATTCAGTAAAGATCAAGTAACAAATGCTGTTTAAGACCAGAATATATTGTTTCATTTATTATTTCAGTGATATAGAAATAAAGAACAAAGGCAAAACAAAAGCAGTGTCAGAGGAACTTAGTGGATAATAATCAGTGTTACTAAACCACCCTGCTAATTACCAGGATGTCTTTCATTCCTCTGCTGCATTTATCCTAGTAGTGTGCTGTCAGCCTATACATCCGTAGGCATGTATGAAAATAATAGTTGGCAGGGGTACTAATGTCAGTAAACTATAGAAGCCATGAACCTGTGACATTGAGTCAATGTGACAGCCACCGTTTTTGTTTGACAAAGGTATGGTATCAATCAGCTCTGGGTACATCGTGTTTGATTCTGTAAAGCCGTTGTACGTTTGTGTGTCGTCGGGAGGCAGTAGTTCTGATACATGCGTTTGTCAAGATTATAAGTCTTAACCAATGCAAACAGTTGCAACATATACAAATAATTGTGTGTGTGTGTGTGTGTGTGTGTGTGTGCGTGCGTGCGTGCGTGCGTGCGCGTGCGCGTGTGCGTGCGCGTGCGCGTGCGCGTGCGCGTGCGCGTGCGCGTGCGGGTGCGGGTGCGGGTGCGGGTGCGGGTGCGGGTGCGGGTGCGGGTGCGGGTGCGGGTGCGGGTGCGGGTGCGGGTGCGGGTGCGGGTGCGGGTGCGGGTGCGGGTGCGGTGCGGTGCGGTGCGGGTGCGGTGCGGGTGCGCGTGCGCGTGCGCGTGCGCGTGCGCGGTGCGCGTGCGCGTGCGCGTGCGTGCGGTGCGGGTGCGGGTGCGGGTGCGGGTGCGGGTGCGGGTGCGGGTGCGGGTGCGGGTGCGGGTGCGGGTGCGGGTGCGGGTGCGGGTGCGGGTGCGGGTGCGGGTGCAGGGTGCGGGTGCGGGTGCGGGTGCGGGTGCGGTGCGGGTGCGGGTGCGGGTGCGGGTGCGGGTGCGGGTGCGGGTGCGGGTGCGGGTGCAGGTGCAGGTGCGGTGCGGGTGCAGGTGCGGGTGCGGGTGCGGGTGCAGGTGCGGTGCGGGTGCGGGTGCGGGTGCGGGTGCGGGTGCGGGTGCGGGTGCGGGTGCGGGTGCGGGTGCGGGTGCGGGTGCGGGTGCGGGTGCGGGTGCGGGTGCGGGTGCGGGTGCGGGTGCGGGTGCGGGTGCGGGTGCGGGTGCGGGTGCGGGTGCGGTGCGGGTGCGGGTGCGGGTGCGGGTGCGGGTGCGGGTGCGGGTGCGGTGCGGGTGCGGGTGCGGGTGCGGGTGCGGGTGCGGGTGCGGGTGCGGGTGCGGGTGCGGTGCGGGTGCGGGTGCGGGTGCGGGTGCGGGTGCGGGTGCGGGTGCGGGTGCGGGTGCGGGTGCGGGTGCGGGTGCGGGTGTGTGTGGTTACATATATCAGACTGCCAGCGGGCCTCACCCTTATTTGTGAGCATCAGCAACGACCAGGATGTTTAAGTGGCAGTGGTCTGTAATGCAGGCGGCCAACAGTGGGTGTCTCGCACTCAAAATATTGGGGGACAATCTTATAACAAACTCACACCCGATTCAGTTTCTATGATTGATTTGCCCCCAAACCCAACCCGTGCCTGGCGTCTGAGTAATACCATCACGTTTTATTGATATTATGTATATTTTCCCTCGACAAATAATCAAAGCTATTAAAATATAACTCTTGCGGTTAGATGTAAAGAATTAAAAAAAAAAATTTGTTTGTAAAAATGAAATGACCCTTGGCACATTCGACATAAACAGGGAGTTGTTTAAGATTACTGCTATTCTAGAGGCAGTTGCGGGTTATATTAAGAATATTTTGAACTATATATTAAATATTTTAATAGTTTTGTTTATAGAAAAACTGCTACAGTACTGTATACATTTAATGACACTAACTAATTAAAAACGAAGAGCTGTAAAGAATATGTTAAACCCTGTCTGTCATTACGAAGTGACAACAACGACAATTTTGTATTTCAGCCTGACTGATTTCGGCGAACAGTAGGCTACACTTTAGTAGAAGAGGGAATCTCTCATGTTAGAACCCCCGGCCAATCTATCGCCCGTCCCAGTAGATGATGACATACAATGACACAGACAATTAAACGATTGATTTCCCTACGGCCGCTTTAGGTACGATAACATTGTCTTTGTGTAGAACATTTTAGTAGAACATCTACACTATATCAAACTTTTTATTACTGCAATCCTCGTTCTTCCGAACCATTTTATTTTCATGTTGCTGGTGGTTCGGGTGATGAGTTTGTGAGACGGCAGCAGTTAGCGCCGAAGGAGAGACAATGACGGCTTCACATAAAGTGGCAAAGTGTGTCTTTGACGCAGTCATGCGTGACGACTCTGACACATTTGCCGCTCCTGGGTCACGAAAGCTGATGACAGGCGACAACGCGCACACTATGACATACATATGCCACTTTTACAGCGATGTGTTTGTTCAACTGAGTAGAGTGGCAATACAAAGACACAAACTGCGCTGAGATGGCCGAGTGATGTTTCTAAGCATTCCTTCCCAGCCGATATCCCCATGTAGCAATACCTTTATTCACATTTCAATTTATTCACACTACATCGGTTTACTGTTGCTGTATTAATTTCATGGTTTCAGGATATAAAGCGAACGTACATAAATATGATAACATTGATAACATTTACACAACAGTACACTCATACAACTCGTATTGTGCTATATAATGTTTAGCGATGTTCTTTTGGGTAAACGTGCGTTAAAACATATAATAGTTACATATCAGAGCATATATATTTATGCATATCACAGGTATCATCATCATCATCATCGTCGTCGTCGTCATCATCATCATCATCATCATTATCATTATCATTATCATTATCATTATCATTATCATTATCATTATCATTATCATTATCATTATCATTCTCATTCTCATTCTCATTCTCATTCTCATTCTCATTCTCATTCTCATTCTCATCGTCATCGTCATCGTCATCGTCATCGTCATCGTCATCGTCATCGTCATCGTCACCGTCACCGTCATCGTCATCGTCATCGTCATCGTCATCGTCATCGTCATCGTCATCGTCATCGTCATCGTCATCATCATCATCATCATCATCATATTCGTCGTCGTCGTTGTCGTTGTCGTTGTCGTCATCGTCATCACCATCACCATCACCATCATTGTCATCATTTCAACAACAATAATCATAATAACGACAAATACAATACCAAAAAGTATAAAATGTACAAAACTTAATAAGTTACGAATTAGAAAATGGCAAGAAGAATTGTGACACTGCACCTTTGTGCTGCCGTCAATAATTAGGCTAATTAAGTAAGCATTAACACACTCAGTTACTGGTAGATGAAGGCAATATTTCCGTCGGGAGGAAATTGTTGGTCCAAGCACACGTGACTTCCGGGTTTGGGACACTTCTGATACGTCCCCCCGTGGTAGGGCACCCAGGATGTGGAGTAGCCCAACGTGATCCAATGCTCCGCGTGCTTCCACAGTTCGTAGCCGTACCGATTGCGTGAGTTCAACGCGG
>JAODUO010000261.1:325000-350000 GCA_025642075.2 Ridgeia piscesae
GCACTCAACAGCACTTCATCATAACACATGTCGCAATCCTGAAGCCACCAACGAATTTCATTATTCAGTTTCCTGGAGTTATATCATTCGTTGTTCGTGTTTCTTTTCGGCTGTAGCTTGCAAAATGTATGTGCAATAAATGAAGTTGTGCAATTCAAACCGGGGCAAAGCGGCCAAATCGGATGCGTGCACATAATTAATCACACAATGAAAACATATTATTCTAATCATGTCAGATTTGCAGAATATGTGCTCAATATAGTTAGTTATACCACAACAATTGGTTTTTTAACGTCATTAAATAGTCAGCTAGTGTGATGATAATATAGATACTGTGTACGTGCATTAAACAGTCAGCTGGTGTGATGATAATTTATAGATACTGTGTACGTGCACTAAACAGTCAGCTGGTGTGATGATATTATAGATGCTGTGTACGTGCACTAAACAGTCAGCTGGTGTGATGATATTATAGATATTATGTACGTGCACGAAACAGTCAGCTTGTGTGATGATATTACAGATATTGTGTACGTGCACTAAACAGTCAGCTGGTGTGATGATATTATAGATACTGTGTACGTGCACTAAACAGTCACCTGGTGTGATGATTTTATAGATACTGTGTACGTGCACTAAACAGTCAGCTGGTGTGATGATATTATATATATATATATATATATATATATATATATATATATATATATATTGTGTACGTGCACGAAACAGTCAGCTGGTGTGATGATATTATAGATGCTGTGTACGTGCACTAAACAGTCAGCTGGTGTTATGATATTATAGATACTGTGTACGTGCACTAAACAGTCAGCTGGTGTGGTGATATTGTAGATACCATGTACGTGCATTAAACAGCAGCTGGTGTGATGACATTACAGGTACCACGTACGTGCACTAAACAGTCAGCTGGTGTGATGATATTATAGATACTGTGTACGTGCACTAAACAGTCAGCTGGTGTTATGATATTATAGATACTGTGTACGTGCACTAATCAGTCAGCTGGTGTGGTGATATTGTAGATACCATGTACGTGCATTAAACAGTCAGCTGGTGTGATGACATTACAGGTACTGTGTACGTGCACTAAACAGTCAGCTGGTGTGATGATATTATAGATACTGTGTACGTGCGTATACTAACAGTCAGCTGGTGTGATGATACTATAGATACTGTGTACGTGCACTAAACAGTCAGCTGGTGTGATGATATTATAGATACTGTGTACGTGCACTAAACAGTCAGCTGGTGTGATGATATTATAGATACTGTGTACGTGCTTACTAAACAGTCAGCTGGTGTGATGATATTATAGATACTGTGTACGTGCACTAAACAGTCAGCTGGTGTGATGATATTATAGATACTGTGTACGTGCACTAAACAGTCAGCTGGTGTGATGATATTATAGATACCGTGTACGTGCACTAAACAGTCAGCTGGTGTGGTGATACTGTAGATACCATGTACGTGCACTAAACAGTCAGCTAGTGTGGTAATATTGTAGATTATGTGTACGTGTACTAAACAGTCAGCTGGTGTGATGATATTATAGATACTGTGTACGTGCGTGTACTAAACAGTCAGCTGGTGTGATGATATTATAGATACTGTGTACGTGCTACTAAACAGTCAGCTGGTGTGATGATATTTAGATACCGTGTACGTGTATTAAACAGTCAGCTGGTGTGATGATATTATAGATACTGTGTACGTCTATTAAACAGTCAGCTGGTGTGATGATATTATAGATACTGTGTACATGTATTAAACAGTCAGCTGGTGTGATGATATTATAGATACTGTGTACGTGTATTAAACAGTCAGCTGGTGTTATGTTATTATAGATACTATGGGCGTTATGCCCACCCTACTGTCTACACTTCAATATTTGCCTTTCTTTCAACTGGGGAGTTAACCTGACATTTGATCACCCAAAATGGCGATGTATAAATGTGGGTACAAGTGGAAGGACTTAGTCTCACATAATCGACTTTCGTTCACTGGTTGGGCTAAATTCCTGTATTGTTCACACCAGGCGTATGCGAGACGAGCATAACATTAATTGTTGTAAATTATAAATTTCCAGCGACGGCCTTTCAAATTATCATGTATGCATGGCATGCAATTGGTATTGGCAAGTGAGTCAACTTGTCAATTTGGTGCCAGCCAAACTGGTCGAAATCGTTAGCGGATTTCGCTCCCCCTGTTTAATATTGACGCCGTTGACGTAAACGTTCACAAATAAATAATGCTTTAATAAGCGTGACCAGGCACCCCGTTTTCAGCCTGTCATGTTAATAAATAAGTGAATGCTCTTCCTCATAAGTGTTCATGTTGAGGCTACTTAGTTTACAGTTTCACCAGTAACACTACTTTCACTGTTAGAAGCAGGCCGTCAACATAAGCGTTCATGTTGAGGTACTTAGTTTACAGTTTCACCAGTAACACTAGTTTCACTGTTAGAAGCAGGCCGTCATCATAAGTGTTCATGTTGAGGTACTTAGTTTACAGTTTCACCAGTAACACTACTTTCACTGTTAGAAGCAGGAGGCCGTCAAGAAACACCCGCTACCTGAATATACAGTGTATGTCACAGCCAAAGACCTGTATCAATCTCTTAATTGCACTTGTGCGATGCCACAGGAAGACTCACGCGTGCGCTACAGTGGTCGATGACAGTGACAGCTGCTGTGAGCCGGCGAGGGACTACATGCTCGCAAAGGGTGAAGTATAAATAATTCAGTCGCATGCATGGTTGAAATAACACGCGAGTGAGTCCGCGACGAGATAAGTATAAATAAAGCAAGCAATTGGCGTAAGTGGGAGAAATGAAGAGAATGCTTGGAGTAAATTAACAGTATGGGAAATAGAGTCATTAAACAAAACGAACTACCCGCACAATAGTAATGTGATATAGTGAAAGTTCTTGTTTTTTATTTTATTTTTAACTGTTATTATGATTTATACTCGTCATTCGATGTTAATATATTACGGCGGGTCTCTGAATAACAACAAATAACATGGATCCAAACTGTAAATGGCACGTGTCCGTATTCGCTAATATTACAACATACATCTGACTTATACTTGTATACGTAATGATATGTTATATTCTATATGATACATAGACAAACTGAAACATCAGTTTCCATCGCATAAAGTACTATTCAAACACCATTTTTAATTACAAGTAATAATTATGTCCTGTTCTGCACATAACTACTGTTATTCGACAGGTATTTAACGAACCTGCTTTAGTCTATAACACCTTAATACTAGCATGATGACAACACATTTGTTTACACGGGAGTAGAATCGTACCGTGTCCATTTTATGTACTTTCGTGACCTGAAGTAAATGATGTACCCGCGTAAGTTGTCATACATCCTGACCTGTGCAATAAGGGACCAAATATTATTAGGTCCCTTTGGTCCTTTGTCGTGAACTTGTCAGCAGGATATTGCGTACATGTACCGCCATCGAGATGAACAATCCACAAGCACTGACCACAAGCAGTGTCATCGCAAAAGGTCATCATCGCAATATTATCCCAAAGACTGAGTAATTGAACGAAACCTCAGTAGAACGCGACATTCTACCAACAAACTTGATATACAAGAGAATCAAGTAACAGAACGTTGCCAGGCGCTGGAAGCATGCAGAATAAATGATCTCGCCCGACAGGTAAGCAGCCACTGACACTTACCTTGTGCGAACACGAAATGCAGACTCGTGCAAATCCAGCAATTGCAAATGTCGCTAATGACACAAAATCGACGACGTCACTTGCACAAATACGATGACGCTTGAATGCACATCAGGGATAAAGCCGAGAGTCACCAGAGCGCACGAGACACAATCAATAGTCGACTCGTTCAAATAGGTAGCGGGGTTTTTCTCGTGCCAGTATTATGGTTTGAAGCGCTGTGGCGCAGTGGAGAAAACGCACGACTCTGAATCGAGAGTTCCCTGGTTCGAATACAGTCCTGCTGTGTCGAGACTTGACAAGTTCGTTCCCTCCTCCTTCCTCCAGTTCACTCCGCTGTGTGAGCGAAACATTTATCGTCCGTTTCGGAGCTTGGACACACAACATGGATGGTGAGGCATTGGTGTTCAACCAGTAACTTCACAACATGAAATATTGTTGCTAATTAACATTTACAAAATCACGAGATGAAGTTACAATTACCCAATGCAAAATCGACTGGATAAATTGCATTGGTTACGATGATGATTACAGCAGGGACAAACGCTTGGATGGAAGTAGAAGGGGTGGTGGGAGATAGACGCAGATCAAATAATAATAATAATAATAATAATAATAATAACAATAACAATAACAATAACAATAATAATAATAATAATAATAATAATAATAATAATAATAATAATAATAATAATAATAATAATAATAATAATAATAATAATAATAATAATAATAATAATAATAATAATAATAATAATAATAATAATAATAATAATAATAATAATAATAATAATAATAATAATAATAATAATAATAATATAATAATAATATAATATAATAATAATAAAGCTGCTCAGCTAACGAAAGGTGCTCAGCCTGTGTCTAAGATACATGTCCCTGTGTGTCCTAGCAACCATGGCACTTACAGAGAAACCACAGGAGACGGCGCAGATTTAGGAAAATACCTGGGTAAGAAGAACTGAGGGAGTGAAGAGAGCTGCTACGAGAAGAATGGAAGAACTGAGAATAGAGGCTGGAAAAAATTGAAGATTTAAAACACTGGCATAGAAAGCAGATACCCAGAAGGTGGAGTGACAAAAGGGAGTCTAGGAAGACCGAAATTGCGACGGAGGACTGCAATAAGAGAGACATAGAAAGAGTGGGATAACAACTGAGAACAAGATCAAAATATTGAAGGAATTGGAGACTGTTGATAAGAAACGTAGGGAGGGAAACACGGAGAAAACAGAAACCATGGCCACTGGTGACGTGTCGGTGTTGATGTATTAATAGCCATTAGCAAACACATATCACATTCAGTCGGCTGGGTGCTTATCGCCTATGACAGAAGGGCATGATGCCTCGACTCGACCTAATCTATTTGAATAATCGCCAAAGGATGGGACTGGGCAGGGAAGTCAGATACACGCATCCGCAGTTCATCTGCAGCTTGTCACTCTATGAATCAGGTTGTCAGTTATTCCTCATGCTTCTCTGGTTACGCCACTGTATATATATATATATATATATATATATATCAGGAGTTATCCTTACACCGCCCCCGGCTTTGTAATATATATATATATATATATATATATATATATATATATATATATATATATATATATATATATATATATATATATATATATATGTGTATATATATATATATATATATATATATATATATATATATATATCTAAAAGCTTAAGCCGGAGGCGGTGGTAGGGATAAGCTCCTGCTACCATTAAATGCTTCCATATGGCATGCGTAACAGTAAGGCCTCTGACGGCTCAAGTCCAGCTCCTGGCCTTCCTGTGGCGAGAGTGTTTACACTGACAGGCGAAGGGGCGAAGGCGGGAATATCTGGCGCCTCAAAACCAGAAGCTTCGGGTAGATATGGCTCGTTAACCAGGGAAGGTAACCTATCTAGGAGAAGGAAAACTCTGATTTAAAACCTCCGCTGCCTTGCGGCCATACTCGTTCAAGAGAAGGGCTAGGGGAGTTAACCCTGAACGGAAATCCAGATGATGGTGTCACAAGAAAAAAAAACCACCTCTGCTGCCTTGCAGACCGGTCAAGGCTAGGCCCACCGCTTACAACTGTGGTTGATGTCAGGAAGGGCATCCGATCATAAAAAATCTGCCACAAAAAATGCCTGAATCTCAACGATGGACGAATAATGCTAGGGCGTCTCCCGGAGGCGACGCGTGCCAGCAGCCCCCGGCTTTCTAGTGGAAAGAAATGTCAAGATCGGAAGCTGGAATGTGAGATCGATGACGACTGGGAGAGGGAGAGAGCTGGTAGAGGTTTGCAAAAGAAGGAATATAGGAATCGTATGTGTGCAGGAAACTAAGTGGACCGACAAGAGTGCAAGAGGGTTGGGAGAAGGATTTAAGATCCTTTACAGTGGAGAGAAGAGCAGTAGAAACGGAGTGGGGGTCATTCTGAGCCCAGAGTTTAAAGAGAAAGAAGTTGAAGTGTCAAGACCATCAGACAGACTAATAAAGTTCAAACTGGTAATAGCTGGAGAGATATTCAACATAGTGTCAGCATATGCCCCACAGAGTGGAGAAACATAGATGATAAAGGAGGAGTTTTTGAAAGACTGGGAAGATGTGATGTCGAGAGTGCCGAGAACAGAGAAGATTGTAGTAGGAGCTGACCTAAATGGACATGTGGTGAAAAATCCAGGTGGTTTATAAAGAGTGCATGGAGGAAAAGGATATGGCAAAAGGAACAGAGAAGGGGAGAACATATTGGAAAGCATGGAGAGCCTAGACTTGGCACTAGTGAACACTTTCTTCAACAAAAACGAAGAGCATCTAATCACTTATAAAATTGGAGGGAACAGCTCACAAATTGATTTCATCATGACACGAAGAGCTGATCTGAAGGAAATGCGAGACTGCAAGGTAATACCAGGAGAGGAAGTTGTATCTCAACATCGGCTGCTATGTGCAGTCCGGAGGACAAAAGAAGCAAAACATAGGAGAACGACCTGAGAAAAGAGGATTAATATCTGGACTCTGAAGGGAGAAAAAGTGACGGAATACAGAGACAAAGTGGAAGAGGAATACCAGCTGAAGGCATACACTAATGCAGAAGAAAGTTGGAAATGATTTAAGAAAGTCGTCATGAGGGCAGCAGAAGACGTATGTGGAACCACCAAAGGAGGGAAACATCTGGAGAGGGAGACCTGGTGGTGGACTGAAGAGGTGCAGGAGAGCCCGAGAAGGAAAAAGGATGCATTCAAGAAATGGCAGGTGCAGGGTGGAAACGAACTGAAGGAGGCCTATAAGAACATGAAGAGAGAGGCAAAAGCTGCAGTAGCCAAAGCTAAAAACGAGGCATACAAAGAGTGGCATGACAAGATGGGAACAGAGGAAGGTGAGCGGATGATCTACAACGTGGCAAAGCAAAGGGCAAGATCAAGAAGAGACATTGGTGAAGTGAATGTGATTAAAGACCAAATAGGGGAGATGCTAATAGATGAGGTAAAGATCAAAGAGAGGTGGAGAGAGTATTTCAGCAACCTACTAAATGTAGAAAACGCCAGGGAACAGCTCGGAGAAGTACCAGCAGTAGAAGGACCAGTCCAGGAAATATCAAGGGTTGAGGTGAAGAAAGCCATAGAGAGCATGACGAAGGGAAAAGCTGCAGGATGCTCAGGCCTCCCGATAGACCTTATCAAACACCTAAGGGAGAGTGGAGTGGACATGATGCATGAAATACTGAAGAGAGTTTGGGAAGAGGAACAGATGCCAGAAGAGTGGAAGAAAAGTGAGATCGTCCCCATATACAAGCAAAAGGGGGACGCACTAGAATGTGGGAACTTTAGAGGCATTAAATTGTTGGAACATGGGATGAAGATGTTTGAGAAGATTGTAGAGCGCAGACTCAGAAAACTGATCACAGTCAACAACATGCAATTTGGATTTAGTCCAGGGAAAGGTACAACAGATGCAGTATTTATCATACAACAACTGCAAGAAAAACACCTCGAAGTGCACAAGGATTTATTCCTCACCTTCGTAGATTTGGAAAAAGGGTATGACAGGGTGCCCCGGGACCTGGTGTATTGGTGTCTGCGAAGGAGAGGGGTCCCAGAGAAGCTAGTGAGGCTAGTAGAAGCAACATACCATGGAGCATCAACAGTAGTGAGAACCATGCATGGCAGAACTGATGAATTTCCCATCAATGTTGGACTACACCAGGAATCAGGGCTAAGCCCATTCCTGTTTATCGTAGTACTAGATGTCATCAGCGAAGAGTTCAGACGCGGGTTGCCACGTGAGCTGCTGTTTGCTGACGATCTAGCAGTAGTAACAGACACAGAGGAGGAGATGCAGAGAAGATGGCTTGATTGGCAGATTGGGATGGAGAGCAAGGGACTAAAAATCAACATCGTGAAAACGGAAGTGATGGTCAGCAGCAGGAGAGGAACAAAAGCAAACACCAAAGACAGCCAAGGCACAGGCCTCAGACAGGTGAATAAATTCAAATATTTAGGTGTCACCATCAGTGAAGAAGGAGGTTCAGAGGAAGCAGTAAGAGCAAGAGTCAGTGCAGCGTGGGGCAAGTGGAGAAACCTATCCGAAGTCATCAGTGACAAGAAAATGCCAAGGAAACTAAAGATCAAGCTCTACATGACTGTCATTAGACCAGTACTTCTGTATGGAGCAGAATGTTGGACAGTTAGAAAGAAGGAGGAATAGATTCTCGAGAAAACAGAGATGAGGATGTTGCGAAGAATTAAAGGAGTAACACTGAGAGACAAAGTAAAGAGTGTGGACATCAGAAAGGAGCTAGGAGTGACTAGTATACAAATACAAGAGAAAGTAAGAGAAATGAGACTACGCTGGTATGGACACATGCAGAGAATGGAAGAAAACAACGAAGTGAGAGCAATTGTTGACATGAGAGTGCCAGGAAAAAGGAGACAAGAGGGATATATATATATATATATATATATATATATATATATATATATATATATATATATATATATATATATATAACGACGAGATCAGATTCAGAGTCCCAGTGACGTCTACGTCAACGAACGTAATTGACACGGCAACACTCGGCGGATTTCCCGTCGTCATCATCACCGATCGTTAGAAATGTCTCAAGTGATTCGATCATTGGCCGATCGGCGCATACATGTCTTAACAGACGCAGAAGCGGGCTGGCAATGGCCACAGCGACTCTCGCACTTGACGTCTGCTAGTCGGAGCATCGTGCATATCCGACGGAAGCTTCGTTTTTTGTTGTCCGGTAGGAGCGAACGCTTCTCGGTCGACTTTAACGAACATCCGGTTTCGGTGCACGTGCAGTGTCGCTGAGGACGACGGACGCTTCACGCGACTTTCATCGGTCCCAGGACGCGTCGTTGCCGTCGGTGCCGACGAGGGACGATCAGAGATTGCGGATCGGTGTTTCGGTTGCTCTTCGCTAATCGTTGATCGGTCGTCTCGATGACGTCAGGTTTGCCCCAGTGCCTAGAACCAGAACTAAACGCTGAGTTGAGCACACATTCATAGACGGAATATTAAAAATAAAGTCGTGTTTTTGATTTAACAGCGCAGCACATCGTCACACCCACGACAGTCTTACTCGAGCCCACCCGCTTGAGTTATAAAACACATTATATTATACAAACCAAACCTGAATAGCGACGCGTCGAAGCATAGCGATTCCATCGGCGAACAGGACGTACACGTAACGCACCTGGAATGCAAAGATAACCGGTAATTATTTAACTAATTAATTATTCTACCAGTATTTGGTTAGCGCTATGATATAAAGAAGTGTTAGGACTATAATCCCCAAATTCTCCTCGAACTAAAGGGCTTCTGATATGTCACTGTCATCCATACACCTGTAAAACATAAAATCATAGGCAAAAAGCCGGATGTTAGACGTGATGCACTTACATATGTCATTGACATACAACAAAAAGAGGAGTGGGCCCAGTACACTGCCCTTGGGGTACCTCAGTGTCCTTGGGGTACCACAGTGCCCTTGTGGTAGTATATGTGTTAAATATTAAATAAAGTATATATATATGCCTCGTGGCTGATGCATTAGCAATCAACCAGTAATATCACAACGTGTAATAATGGTGCTTATTAAAGTTTATAAATTCAGGTTAGGATGTTCCAACTACTCAATGGATAAATTGCTTTGGTGACAATGTGCAATTTGACCTTAGACTAGTAACTGGGTAATTATAGTTTTGTGTTGATCTATTAATAGCCATCACGCACATTGAGCATGATGACATGTACGTTGCCTTGTCACGTCTGTGGCTGCAGCACGATGACATGTTCGTTGCCTTGTCACGTCTGTCGCTGCAGCATGATGACATGTTCGTTGCCCTGTCACGTCTTTCGCTGCAGCACGATGACATGTTCGTTGTCTTGTCACGTCTGTCGCTGCAGCATGATGATATGTTCATTGCCTTGTCACGTCTGTCGCTGCAGCACGATGACATGTTCGTTGCCTTGTCACGTCTGTCGCTGCAGCATGATGATATGTTCGTTGCCTTGTCCCGTCTGTCGCTGCAGCATGATGATATGTTCGTTGTCTTGTCACGTCTGTCGCTGCAGCATGATGACATGTTCGTTGCCTTGTCACGTCTGTCGCTGCAGCATGATGATATGATCGTTGCCTTGTCACGTCTGTCGCTGCAGCACGATGACATGTTCGTTGCCTTGTCACGTCTGTCGCTGCAGCATGATGATATGTTCGTTGCCTTGTCACGTCTGTCGCTGTAGCATGATGACATGTTCGTTGCCTTGTCACGTCTGTCGCTGCAGCATGATGATATGTTCGTTGTCTTGTCACGTCTGTCGCTGCAGCATGATGACATGTTCGTTGCCTTGTCACATCTGTCGCTGCAGCATGATGACATGTTCGTTGCCTTGTCACGTCTGTCGCTGTAGCATGATGACATGTTCGTTACCCTGTCACGTATGTCGCTGTAGCATGATGACATGTTCGTTGCCTTGTCACGTCTGTCGCTGTAGCATGATGACATGTTCGTTGCCTTGTCACGTCTGTCGCTGCAGCATGATGACATGTTCGTTGCCTTGTCACGTCTGTCGCTGTAGCATGATGACATGTTCGTTGCCTTGTCACGTCTGTCGCTGCAGCATGATGACATGTTCGTTGCTCTTGTCACGTCTGTCGCTGCAGCATGATGACATGTTCGTTGCCTTGTCACGTCTGTCGCTGCAGCATGATGACATGTCCGTTGCCTTGTCACGTCTGTCGCTGTAGCATGATGACATGTTCGTTGCCTTGTCACGTCTGTCGCTGTAGTATGATGACATGTTCGTTGTCTTGTCACATCTGTCGCTGCAGCATGATGACATGTTCGTTGCCTTGTCACGTCTGTCGCTGCAGCATGATGACATGTTCGTTGCCTTGTCACGTCTGTCGCTGTAGCATGATGACATGTTCGTTGCCTTGTCACGTCTGTCGCTGTAGCATGATGACATGTTCGTTGCCTTGTCACGTCTGTGGCTGCAGCATGATGACATGTTCGTTGCCTTGTCACGTCTGTCGCTGCAGCATGATGACATGTTCGTTGCCTTGTCACGTCTGTCGCTGCAGCATGATGACATGTTCGTTGCCTTGTCACGTCTGTCGCTGTAGCATGATGACATGTTCGTTGCCTTGTCACGTCTGTCGCTGTAGCATGATGACATGTTCGTTGCCCTGTCGTGTCTGTGGCTGCAGCATGATGACATGGTCGTTGCCTTGTCACGTCTGTGGCTGCAGCATGATGACATGGTCGTTGCCTTGTCACGTCTGTGGCTGCAGCATGATGACATGGTCGTTGCCTTGTCACGTCTGTCGATGCAGCTTAATGACGTGTTCGTTGCCTTGTCACGTCTGTCGCTGCAGTACGATGACATGTTCGTTGCCCTGTCACGTCTGTCGCTGTAGCATGATGACATGTTCGTTGCCCTGTCGTATCTGTGGCTGCAGCATGACGATATGTGCGTTGCCCTGTCGTGTCTGTGGCTGCAGCATGATGACATGTTCGTTGCCTTGTCGCGTCTGTCGCTGTAGTATGATGACATGTTCGTTGCTTTGTCACGTCTGTCGCTGTAGCATGATGACATGTCCGTTGCCTTGTCACGTCTGTCGCTGTAGCATTATGACATGTTCGTTGCTTTGTCACGTCTGTCGCTGTAGCATGATGACATGTCCGTTGCCTTGTCACGTCTGTCGCTGTAGCATTATGACATGTTCGTTGCTTTGTCACGTCTGTCGCTGTAGCATGATGACATGTCCGTTGCCTTGTCACGTCTGTCGCTGTAGCATGATGACTTGTCCGTTGCCTTGTCACGTCTGTCGCTGTAGCATGATGACATGTTCGTTGCCCTGTCACGTCTGTGGCTGCAGCATGATGACATGTTCGTTGCCTTGTCACGTCTGTCGCTGCAGCATGATGGCATGTTCATTGCCTTATCACGTCTGTGGCTGCAGCATGATGACGTGTTCGTTGCCCTGTCACGTCTGTCGCTGTAGCATGATGACATGTTCGTTGCCCTGTCACGTCTGTCGCTGTAGCATGATGACATGTTCATTGCCTTATCACGTCTGTGGCTGCAGCATGATGACATGTTCGTTGCCCTGTCTCGTCTGTCGCTGTAGCATGATGACATGTTCGTTCCTTGTCACGTCTGTCGCTGTAGCATATGACATGTTCGTTGCTTTGTCACGTCTGTCGCTGTAGCATGATGACATGTTCGTTGCCTTGTCCGTCTGTCGCTGTAGCAATGGGACATGTTCCGTTGCTTTGTCACGTCTGTCGCTGTAGCATGATGACATGTCCGTTGCCTTGTCACGTCTGTCGCTGTAGCATGATGACTGTCGTTGCCTTGTCACTCTGTGCTGAGCATGATGACATGTTCGGGGGGGGGGGGGGGGGGGGGGGGGGGGGGGGGGGGGGGGGGGGGGGGGGGGGGGGGGGGGGGGGGGGGGGGGGGGGGGGGGGGGGGGGGGGGGGGGGGGGGGGGGGGGGGGGGGGGGGGGGGGGGGGGGGGGGGGGGGGGGGGGGGGGGGGGGGGGGGGGGGGGGGGGGGGGGGGGGGGGGCCCCCCCCCCCCCCCCCCCCCCCCCCCCCCCCCCCCCCCCCCCCCCCCCCCCCCCCCCCCCCCCCCCCCCCCCCCCCCCCCCCCCCCCCCCCCCCCCCCCCCCCCCCCCCCCCCCCCCCCCCCCCCCCCCCCCCCCCCCCCCCCCCCCCCCCCCCCCCCCCCCCCCCCCGTAGATGATGACATGTTCGTTGCTTGTCACGTCTGTGGCTGTAGCATGATGACATGTCGTTGCCTTGTCACGTCTGTCGCTGTAGCATGATGACATGTTCGTTGCCTTGTCACGTCTGTCGCTGCAGCTAGATGACATGTTCGTTGCCTTGTCACGTCTGTCGCTGCAGCATGATGACATGTTCGTTCCTTGTCACGTCTGTCGCTGTAGCATGATGACATGTTCGTTGCCCTGTCCGTCTGTGGCTGCAGCATGATGACATGTTCGTTGCCCTGTCTGTCTGTGGCTGCAGCATGATGACATGTTCGTTGCCTTGTCACGTCTGTCGCTGCAGTATGATGACATGTTCGTTGCCTTGTCACGTCTGTCGCTGTAGCATGATGACATGTCCTTGCCTTGTCACGTCTGTCGCTGCAGCATTATGACATGTTCGTTGCTTTGTCACGTCTGTCGCTGTAGCATGATGACATGTCCGTTGCCTTGTCACGTCTGTCGCTGTAGCATTATGACATGTTCGTTGCTTTGTCACGTCTGTCGCTGAGCATGATGACATGTTCGTTGCCTTGTCACGTCTGTCGCTGTAGCATGATGACTTGTCCGTTGCCCCTTTTCACGTCTGTCGCTGCAGCATGATGACATGTTCGTTGCCTTGTCACGTCTGTGGCTGCAGCATGATGACATGTTCGTTGCCTTGTCACGTCTGTCGCTGCAGCATGATGACATGTTCATTGCCTTATCACGTCTGTGGCTGCAGCATGATGACATGTTCGTTGCCCTGTCACGTCTGTCGCTGTAGCATGATGACATGTTCGTTGCCCTGTCACGTCTGTCGCTGTAGCATGATGACATGTTCATTGCCTTATCACGTCTGTGGCTGCAGCATGATGACATGTTCGTTGCCCTGTCTCGTCTGTCGCTGTAGCATGATGACATGTTCGTTACCCTGTCACGTCTGTCGCTGTAGCATGATGACATGTTCGTTGCCTTGTCACGTCTGTGGCTGTAGCATGATGGCATGTTCGTTGCCCTGTCGTGTCTGTCGCTGCAGCATGATGATATGTTCGTTGCCCTGTCGTGTCTGTGGCTGCAGCATGATGACATGTTCGTTGCCCTGTCGTGTCTGTGGCTGCAGCATGATGACATGGTCGTTGCCTTGTCACGTCTGTGGCTGCAGCATGATGAAGTGTTCGTTGCCTTGTCACGTTTGTCGCTGCAGCTTAATGACGTGTTCGTTGCCTTGTCACCTCTGTCGCTGCAGCATGATGACATGTTCGTTGTCTTGTCGTGTCTGTGGCTGTTGCATGATGACATGTTCGTTGCCCTGTCACGTCTGTCGCTGTAGCATGATGACATGTTCGTTGCCTTGTCACGTCTGTCGCTGTTGCATGATGACATGTTCGTTGCCCTGTCACGTCTGTCGCTGTAGCATGATGACATGTTCGTTGTCTTGTCGTGTCTGTGGCTGTTGCATGATGACATGTTCGTTGCCCTGTCACGTCTGTCGCTGTAGCATGATGACATGTTCGTTGCCTTGTCGCGTCTGTCGCTGTAGCATGATGACATGTTCGTTGCCCTGTCACGTCTGTCGCTGTAGCATGATGACATGTTCGTTACCTTGTCGCGTCTGTCGCTGTAGCATGATGACATGTTCGTTGCCCTGTCACGTCTGTGGCTGCAGCATGATGACATGTTCGTTGCCTTGTCACGTCTGTCGCTGCAGCATGATGGCATGTTCGTTACCTTGTCACGTCTGTCGCTGCAGCATGATAACATGTTCGTTACCTTGTCACGTCTGTCGCTGTAGCATGACGATATGTTCATTGCCTTATCACGTCTGTCGCTGCAGCATGATGACATGTTCGTTACCTTGTCACGTCTGTCGCTGCAGCATGATAACATGTTCGTTTCCTTATAACATCTGTCGCTGCAGCATAATGACGTGTTCGTTGCCTTGTCACGTCTGTCGCAGCAGCATGATGACATGTTCGTTGCCTTGTCTCGTCGTTGGCTGCAGCCAGTTTAGCGCCTACGGCAGAAGTGGAGGATTCCTCCACTTTGAGTAACGTAATCCCGTTTGATTTTTTTTTACAAATATCGTTGCCATGGGTAGGACTGGGAAGGGAAGTCCTACACAGGCACCCATGCACCATCTGTACTCTGTCAGGCAGCTAGTTAGGATTCTTCTGTTCCAGACCCTCGTATATATCAGGGATTGAGGGCATAACACTCTGCCCCTCTTTGGCTAAAAGAAGTGCAGCATTCACACAAAAAATGGAAAATTAATTTAAAAAAACACGTTTCAATGAAAGAACAGTTTCAGAATAATAATAATAATAATGCTTTATTCGTCATTTTTAACATGCAATGTATATTTCACGATAAATAGGAATGTGTTCTGGCGATTGAGTCATGAAGTGCCTACACGTATGAAATAAACTGAATATAATAAAAAATATGGTCATTGCATCAGTAATGACGAATACAGCATCGTACTGGAATGTATACACATAATAAATTACACCATTTTACATCGAACTCTCCTTGGGGTGACATTATAATTGCATTGACCCGTTCTAGACCAGGGGGACCATTTCACTAACGTTGTGGTGAGCTCTTAGACCCCAGTTTACACATTGAAATCCATTTTGATCCTTAACAGTGATCATTAATACTTGTCGCGCTTGCGAGACATTGTCACTGGCGTGTCGTTGAAATAGTGTCCTTGGTAACACGACAATGGATATTTGCGTTTTGGAGAAAAAGAACTCATTACATTTAACAACGGATTTTGTTAAAATAAATACGCGTTTTCCTTAACAGCTGTTTATCTTAGTGAAACCTCTGACAAAAAGAACGGCCAAGTGTCTGGAGATGTAGCAGCCGCTGATTTAGATAATTAATCATCCCCCAAAATAGTGTGTTCTATTTGTGTCTGTGCTACAGCCGCTGCCAAATATCCGACAGGCAGCGAGATTTCTACGGATTCCTACGGATGTATAAAATATTAATCCTCTAAAAAAAAAACGGACGCAGTGCTAATACTTTTTCAGATGAACACGTTCGTTTTCCATCAGAAACGTCAATGCTGATGCATGACGTCAGCGTCAGAGTAGTCACAACAGAAGAGATCGCACTGAAAGTTATCTTTGCTGTAGCCGAGGCCAACGAATAGATTAAGTATTTCAACTACAACCGTCCACGAAGGTAATACACCGCGCTACAGGCGTTGGCAAAGGTAACAACGTGGAGTGTGTGTCGGTACTTCATAAAAACACAGCATATTTAATAAGGTAAGATCAACTTTATGCCATGGGTTTTCGTAGTGTTCACATGTCCAGTAGCACAGTCGTTGTGAGAACCAACTGTGTTATTCTTTCAGTGCTGTTCGTGTTGTGAATTCTAGTTCATCTGGTCGATCGTACCGAGTGGTCAACACGGACCCATCGCTAACTCACTCTCTCTCTTCTCTCTCTCTCTCTCTCTCTCTCTCTCTCTCTCTCTCTCTCTCTCTCTCTCTCTCTCTTCTCTCTCTTCTCTCTCTCTCTCTCTCTCTCTACTCTATCTTCTCTCTCTCTCTCTCTATATATATATATATATTCTATCTAATTCTCTTATATATATATATATACAACATATATATATATATATATATATATATATATATATATATATATATATATATATATATATATATATATATGTGTGTGTATATATCTATCTATCTATCTATCTATCTCTATCTATCCTCATCTATCTCCCTCCCTCCCTCCCTCCCTCCCTCCCTCCCTCCCTCTCTCTTCCTTCATCAATCAAAGTCAGTGGTCCTTGGTCAAACACTGCAGTGGCCACGGAAGAGCTTTGATCTCCACAAATCTCTATTAATGGCAGTGGAACACCGCAACTGGTGGTGACACCTGTTAGACCGCTGTTGTTTTACCTGTGCGATATGTATAGATGGTTAGGATGTCCCGCCAACAAGATATACCCGACTACCGTGACACGGCTAGTGTGTGTGCCAGTTTGGAACACACATGAAAACACGCATGCCCGTTCGTGCGCCCGCCCGCGCGCCCTTACGCACTCTTAAATACACACTGATTTGTATTAACGTCCCGTGCTATAATGAGGTAATTATCTTTGCTGTTTTCCTTAAATAATATAGTTGATGGAAATTCAAAAGTAAATTATGTTAAATATTCGTTGCATGATACTTCCAATTGTCACTGTCTTCGATAAACCATTTCTAGTTTAATTATTAGCTAGTCCCAATTCTCGAATGCAATTATATTACTTTTTACTGCAAAAGTATCGTCTGCATATTGCGCGATACAACCATGTCCATATAACCGACATGAGTGCATTTATACAAATGTTTGTAGTGTGATTAATAATATAAGTACAGTTTGTATAAATGCAAATTAGTAAAGTGACATAATTATGTTGTTGCCACGTGCATGCATACATCAAGTATGTTAACAAATATGTTTAAATAGGTGAAAGATAATACATGATTTAAAAAACAAAACAATTAAAAAGTAAGAACAAATGCTGGTTTCACCATGACCACAAGAGATGTTCTAGGCAGGTAGATGAATAATATGTAATTTCCAGTATATTCTATACACAAATCAGCGAACGCAACAGTAGCGCTGACATGATAACTACACAAACAGAGACAATAAATTTACTAGTCAAAATTATTTAAATAAAAATGACAGAAAAATAACCTACACAAATATTTGTCCGAGATGTATGAAAGACAATTTGCATAAGCCCATCCACGCACAGCGAGATGAGACGAAGTAATCATAAAAGAAATCATAATGAAAATACAAATGTCAACAGATTTATGTTTGAAATCAACCACGTCCTAAACACTCAGCCAGTGTTATCGTGCCTAGGGATAGACAGAGCAGTCTTCGAGAGAAAGGTACACGCGTCTGATTTAATATTAGGCGTCGACAACGGTGTCTCGCTTACATTTTTCCGGGCGTTAAAAACGTTCCGGTTGACGTTTCTGCGCAAGCCCAATAAATGTAAAATCACCAATGTCCAGCGAAACAACAAAGCATTTTCAGTATAAATGCCACGAGCTGTTCGTTAACCCTCCTGTGATGATTACTGTGAAGAGATTCTTAAAATATCGTTCAACGCAATAAAATATTACGTTTTTTCTAAATCACTATCACGGATTATGGCGCACTACTGTCACATGATTTACGCTTGCTATCATAATATGTCTCAAAACTTGTTTGCCTCGTGTTAATTTGCGACAAATAATTTTGCTGAGAGGTTATATACATCCTAACGAACAACCCGTAATATTTATACCATAAATGCTTTGCCTTTTCGCTGCACATTGATGATTTTACATATAACGCGCATGCGCAGAAACGTCAACCGGAACGTTTTTAACGCTTGGAAAAATGTAAGCGCTACACCGGTACCGTTGTTCTCTTGCGTAACTCGAGACAACGGAGCAGTCGGTTTATCGTGTGCCGGGCGGTCGTTAGATAAACTTGTAACAGCGGTTACAATATCCTACAATGCAACAAGAACACGTTACATAATCATTTACTGTTTAGTAGTTACAATTTAAAAAAAAATCGGCAAAGCGAACTAGTTATATTCCCAGTTTGGTGACGTGCTAAGTGGGTAGAGTTGGAATTGATGACGTCAGCTTTTTATCACAATAACGACATCCGTGTTTCAACAAATTGAGTCTAGTAAAGTGATGGCCCTAATAGCCTACTCTTCATTTTTTGTTGGCTAGGTTAGTTGGTATTATCTCTTTTAGGTGCAAAGTCCCCAAAAGACCCTATAAATGGTCTCTCTTTAACTCTTAATTTGCTAGATGACCTAATTTCATATATGATGACACAGCGATACTATGACGTTGTACAATGCCTGTTAATCAAGTTCTAGTTGTTTCTAGCACTCGGCAACGTTCTATAAATTGATAAGTATGTTTATGTTACCTTCACAGTCTTATGAAGACTCATTCAACAAGCGAGCCACCAGCACCACCACCACCACCATCACCACCATCATCATCATCATTACCATCATCGTGGCCAAGCCGACCTTTCTACGCTAGCACTGAGGGTGGTCTCTGCCGCGATGCTTTTAGTCCACGGTGGTTATGTATTCCCAAATTGAGACGGGGCCGACATTTAACGTGATATCCGAATCACGAGAGCCAGGTTTTGTTTAACACCAAATACACCATCTGTGCCTGATCCGGGTTGTGACCTCGGGACGTCGGCGGGCCAGGGGTATGTGCTAACCACAACAGTATCACGTGACCGCTGATTTCATATCAATAAATACATCTCCATTAATAACCTACGCTGGAGTCGACATGTTTCACAAACAGATTATGAGTCGCGGGGTCACACGAGGGGTCGGTTATACCAATATTGACCTAGGGCGACAAACAGCAGAAAGTTTGCTTAGTGCGGATGCTGGAGTCAAAGTACACCCCGTCCGCGGCAGGCTTGATGACATCATCATCGCTGCTAAACTGGTTTCATAATGTACCAATTCCATTGTGTTCGACCAACTGGCTTGTGCCTGGATACGTTTGCTGTACGATACGGTCGGTGTCGCCAGGGTACACGTCAATACGGAAGGTAAGCCACGTTGAACATCTTGTAAACACGCTGTGTCTTGTGTAAGAGTGAAACGAACGCTGCAGCCGCAGTAGCAAAGCCACAAGTAGGCCACGGCAATGATATCGTTGGCATTTTGGAACGTTCAGCGTAAGCCTTACAAATCAATGTGCAATGATGCTCAGAGGATGGATCTCGTGCGCCTCACACTATTTATACCATAACACGAGGGGCTGCGTATCGCGTTCAATACTGTACTGTATACATCTTACTCTTACTTAAAGTAAAGCTTACTGAGACCAAATGTTTTTGAAAATAGCAACAACTAACATCTTACCGAGTTAACCGCATCATTCTAGATGGCGTCTAAGAGGATGACGGAATCTCAAGTACATGGTGTATTTTATAATCAATTAGGAAATCAAACAAATATATCTAGAGTATCTACAGCCATGCCCCATCCAGTAAACACAATTATGATTTCATAGAGTAGTCAATATTTCTTGTCCGTGATAAATTGCTTGGAAAGGGCGGTTAAGTGTTCAGCTATCAATTGCTTTATTTGACACTAGATAATAAAATAATACATGCAAGGTCAGCATGATATTTGTTCTATCTGCTCCAATGAAAGAAGCTACATTCACATATTCAACTGAATATATATATATATATATATATATATATATATATATATATATATATATATTGGCGGGAGCTCCGCTTTTGGCACCCATCTCCCGTTCCCCTATTCTATCACAGTCATCACAGTCGGTGCCGTGGGAGGCAGTGTGTTTCCATTCTACCACAGTCAGTACAGTGGGAGGCAGTGTGTTTCCATTCTACCACAGTCAGTGCAGTGGGAGGCAGTGTGTTTCCATTACATCACAGTCAGTGCCGTTGGAGGCAGTGTGTTTCCATTACATCACAGTCAGTGCCGTGGGAGGCAGTGTATTTCCATTCTACCACAGTCAGTGCAGTGGGAGGCAGTGTGTTTCCATTACATCACAGTCAGTGCAGTGGGAGGCAGTGTGTTTCCATTCTATCACAGTCAGTGCAGTGGGAGGCAGTGTATTTCCATTCTAAGTCAGTGCAATGGGAGGCAGTGTGTTTCCATTCTATCACAGTCAGTGCAGTGGGAGGCAGTGTGTTTCCATTATATCACAGTCAGTGCAGTTGGAGGCAGTGTGTTTCCATTCTATCACAGTCAGTGCAGTGGGAGGCAGTGTGTTTCCATTATATCACAGTCAGTGCAGTTGGAGGCAGTGTGTTTCCATTATAGCACAGTCAGTGTAGTTGGAGGCAGTGTGTTTCAATTCTATCACAGTTAGTGCAGTGGGAGGCAGTGTGTTCCCATTATAAATTATCATAAACATTAATGCAGTGGGAGGCTCTACTTAGGGCAGACAACACATTAAAAACGGAACAATCCCAGTCAGAGCTTACTAGCTAAATCCCATTCGTGCACCCGTCGTAACACGGGTCAGAGATGTTTTGCAAAAATGTCAACGGCTCGTCAAGAACTGCAAACGGTTTTCAGAGTTGAGATAACTGTGGCTGCCCGACTGCGCATTCCTTCAACTCCTATTACACTGTGCAGCTGAGTGGTATAGATACGCTGCCCCCTCGGGGTAGTTTTAATCATGCTAATCCTACGCGCAGTTCTTAGGGCCGTTTCTACAGGGGTATGATTACAAAAACAATAGATGACTGGGTCGATTGTGCGCTCATTTGCCTGCATTGTGTCATATAAACAAAAAGGTCAGCGGCAACAAGCAGAGGTCAACAGGAACAGGTAATTTGCACTGTCATCTGTGCATCTAAACTGGATGAATTCGCATAGAATAAAGCATATAAACACACGCGGCCTGGAGTTGGTGCAATTGATTTATTATACAAAACGGTAAATCTCATTACCACAAATTGTATTTAGAACATGTTAGTGGCTTGAGTCCTTAGGGCTGCCAACTGCAGTAGCGGCATGCACTATTACCGCAATTTCAGCGAGAGGAAACAACTAAGGTCGGTCAATTTTGCAGCGTTATTTCTACCACGATTGTATCATAATATATTTTTCGTTTCGACGAAGACAAAATGCCAATAGGGGTCTGCAGTCTGAGTTCTGAATCTGAGTTCACTATTTGCTTATTCGAACACATAGCCAAACACACCGCATCACACACGCTCGCAAACACGCACACAAGCATGCACATACCCATGCATGCGTAACACACGTAAACAGGCACGTACTTGCGATCACGCACACGCACACGCACACGCATATGCACCAGGGCATAAAACAAAATACAAAACCTATCGTATGAATTCAAGTATTTAATTTATTATCAGGTATATGACATCATATCTCACAGTTCGCGTTCAGTGTCGACAGAGGGCGCTCGCACGGCGTTGTCATTGTTATTGTCGTGTGCCAAGCGGATTGCACGATATTGCAATTAGTTTGTACGACGACAGTAGACATAACTTGTCACTTATAGGTCTGTCACCCATGTGGCACATAGACGCCGAGTAGTGGTATAAAGATAAGCAATTAATGTGTCGTATAACTGATCACTGAACATTGAAACAATGTTTGTGTTTATGTTCCTGTTAGGATGTGCGTGTATATATATATATATATATACATACATACATACATACATACATACATACATACATACATACATACATACATACATACATACATACATACATACATACATACATACATACATACATACATACATACATACATACATACATACATACATACATACATACATACATACAAAAAAATAAGTTCTTATATAGCGCAGTATCCAATCCTCAGGATTGCTCAAAGCGCTTTACACATTACTTCCCTGGCAGACCTGTTCAATCAAACACCATCTCAACTTCTCTGGAATGCATCCAGCCATATGCTACAATTAATGCGCGAAGGCTGCTCGTACACATATCCACCACTTGTCTATAGCCAGGTACTCATTTGTACAGCTGAGTGGACTGGAACAATGTAGAGTGAAAAAACTTGCCCACGGTTTTAACACCGCAGCACAGCATTCGAACCCGGGTCCTCTTAGTCGAGAGTCAGACGCCCTACCCCTGAGCCACGGCGCTCAGTACATACACACACACACACACACACACACACACACACACACACACACACACACACACACACACACATATATATATATATATATATATATATATATATATATATATATATATATATATATATATATATATATCATAGTGAATACGAATTCATCTAGTTGGTATTGAAATTCGGGATTCCGTTTCAACTGAACGAGGCATCAATTCAATGTGTACAGGAAGCGTACGTATTATGGTAATCTGGGACCTACATCAATATCTCTCTCTTGTTTCAGCAACAAATGGCGCCTGATTAATGGCAGCTGTGGCCACCCGAGAACAGTAAAGCATAATTTCATTCTATTAATGTCAGTGGCGCTCTGCTAGCAGTGATGTCACTCGCTAGACTGTCGCTGCTGTTGCTACGTTACATATGCAACCTGTGTAAATGAACACAAGACACGCCACTGTTCTACTTCCAGCCAGCATGGTGTAGACGTCTCTTGTGACCCGGTGGACGTGTGTGGAAATATGGACACGTGTATTAGGATCAACCACGAACACGGGAGTACAGCTAGAATTGATATTTGACAACTGTGAATAAACACGAAGTGACCTATGTACACGTGCACTAAAACAGAGATACCGCAGGCTTACAGGCCAGACACAGGTGCATGCACGTCATGGGTCATTGCTCACGATTTAGTAAATTAGTAAAATACCAATATCAAAAATTAACATTTCTAACTAAAGCACACATTTAGTTTACCAATATTAATTATAGAGTTGTCTACAAACAAAACATATAAACTGGCACTAACATTTAGCAAACATCGACAGACAAAATGTTATACTACTTATCACTAAGACATTTTCGTAAACACGATTGTTTAACATTCTACATTCTGCCAAGATGCAGACGGACGACTCGATTGAAGTTCTTCGGGGATGCATTCAGCGCACAGATTGGGGCATATTTACAGAGGCATATCTTGAGTTAGACGATTAACCTGACGTCGTAGCATCTTACATCAGCTGGTGTGAGTCGACGTGCACAGAGATAAAAGCTGTTACGCCGTATGACAACGATAAACCTTCGTTCAGCGGGGACATCTAGCAGACACAGGCGGAGAAGAACGTGACATTCATCAACGGGAGCAGAGAAGAATTCAGAAGAGGTTAAGCTAAGTGCGAGGTGCAGAAGGCGCTCAAGAAAGCCAAGTTAATATACAAGCGCAAACGTGTTGACGATTTAGCTTCCAAAACACAATATCTGTCTGGCAATGCCTTCAGCAGATAACGCAACTCAAGAAACGGCCATTAACAACAGTGATCTATCATTCTCTGACCAGCTGAACGGCAATATGAAAATATTGACAGAAATATTTTTTCCACAGTCAAGGAAGAGAGAAGGACTAGAGGACATGGAGTTACATTAGCAAAGAAGCAGTGTAGACTAGATATTAGAAAATTTTCATTTTCACAAAGAACAGTAAACGAATGGAACAGATTATCAGCTGATTGTGTAGGTGCTAGTAGTGTTAATATATTTAAAAATAAAATCGACATATACCTAAGATGGGCGGGGTATACTTAGATAGATAGGTTGGACTCTCGATAAGCCAAATGGCTCCCTAGTCCACCTGCCATCTAGTGTTGAATCTCTAGGTGGCAATCTTGTTAAATCTTGTTAAAATTCGCCAGAGCAGCGCCCACTTCCAGCTGTCTCCGCCCTATTCAATCCAGGAAGCTGAGGTGAGAACCTTTTGCCAGACAGAGACTGCGGAAAGCATCGGGCCGATATAACATAATAATAATTGTAAAACTTCTATAGCGCCCATATCCTTAACAAGGTCAAGCTCAGAAGCGCAACGATCAAAGTCATTTAGCTAGTCATACACGGGGACAGCCAAAAGTTGTCATTGGAACATGGAATCGCCGAAAATATAATGGCGGTGATGGTGAGAAACGGGGGCCTTAAGTACAACGCATGCTAAATAATTATGCACACGTTGCAATTTAGATGTCTTTTAATAATAATAATAATAATAATAATAATATATGTACATAAAATCTGAAGAACAGCGCCGATCAATTTGTTGCGGTTTGTACTGACATATATAACTCCTATCACCAGCAGTGTACTGTTCCTGTTTGGTTCAAGACGTCCGTCATCATACCCATTCCTAAGAAGAAATGAATGATTACCATCCTGTGGCACTGACCTTAGCCCCATGAAAATGTTTGAGCGCACTGTGCTCAGGTATCCGAACTGCCCTGTTCG